>CATNWA010019731.1:0-90334 GCA_951230385.1 Staurois parvus | reverse complement strand
CTTCCTTACCTTATTCTTCTTCTTCTATCCCCTTCCCTTCATTTATTCATTTCCTCCTCTCCTCGTTTCAATCATTCCTAGTCCTTTCTCCCTCCTTTTCCCTCCCTTATCTTATTTCTTACTTCCTTCATCACTCCCTTCATTCTTTCCTCCTTCCACCTCCATTCTTTTTCCTTCCTTCATCTTCTTCCTTCCTTCCCTCTTTTTCCTCTTCTTTCCTCCATCCCCTCCTTCACTTCCATCCTACCTTCTTTCCTTCCTTCCTTCCTTCCTTCCTTCCTTCCTCCCTTCCTTCCTTTCCTTCCTTCCTTCCAATCCATTCATCCTTCCCTCTTTTCTCCCATTTTCCTTCCTTCCTTTATCCTTTCTCCTTTAATTACATTTTCTCCCCTTTTCTTTTTTTTCCTTCCTTTATTTCCCCTCTACTTCTTCCTTCCTTTCTTCCCTTCCTTCCTCTCTTCCTCCATCCATCCCATTTTTTTTCCTTCTCCATTTCCTTCTTTTTCCTTTCCTTCCTTCCTTCCTTCCCTTCCTTCCTTCCTTCCCTTCCTTAGCTTCCTTCCTTCCTTCCTTCCTCATCTTTCTTCCTTTTTCTTCATTCCCTCTCTCATTCCTTCCTCCTTCCCTTTTCTTTCTTCCCTCCTCTTCCTTCAAATTACTTCCCTTCCTTTCCTTCTCCATCCACTCAGTCTTCCTTCCTTCCATCCCCGTCCTTTATCCATTTCCTTCTTTCCTTCCTTTTCTTTTCCTTCCTTTTTCCTTCCTTCCTTCCAAGTCCATTCCTTCCAAATTCCTTCCTTCCTTCCTTCCTTTCTTTCCTTCTTCCTTCCTTCCTCCTTCTTCCTTCATCTTTCCCTTTCCTCCCTTTCCTTCCTTTATCCTTTCCTCCATCCTCTCATCCCCCCTTCCCTTCCTTTCTCTATCCATTCCCATTCATTCTCCTCCTTCCTTCCTTCATTCCTTCCTTCCTTCCTTTCTTCCTTCCTTCCTTCCTTCCTCCTCCCCTCTTTTTTTTCCCTCCCCTTTTTTTTTCATTCCTTCCTCCATTCCTTCCCTCCCTTTTCTTCCTATACCTTTTAATTGTTCCTTCATTTCTTCCTTCCCTCCCTTTCGTCCTTCAATAATTCCTTTCCTTTCTCCCTCCCCCTTCCTTTTCTTCTTCATTCCTTGCTTCCTTCATCCAAGCACCCTTCATTCTTTCTTCCCTCCACCTCCATTCATATTTTCTTCCTTTCTTCCTTCCTCCCTCCTTTCATTTCCTTCCTTCATCTATCTGATCTCCTTCCTTCCTACCTTTCCTTATTCCTTTCCTCCTCCCCTTCCTTCCTTCTTGCCTTCCTTTCCTTCTTTTTTCCCTCTCTTACCTTTTCCTCCTTCCTCCATTTCCTTTTTTATCCTTCCCTTCCTTTTTCCTTCCTTCCTTTCTTCCTCCAATCCACTTTTTCTTCTTCCTCCTCCATTTCCTTCCTTATCCTCTCCTTCCTTCCTTCCCTTCCTTCCTTCCTTCCTTCCTTCCTTCCTTCCTTCTTTCCTTCCTTCCTTCCTTCCTTCCTTCCTTCCTTCCTCCTTCCTTCCTTCCTTTTTCCTTCCTTCATCCCTCCCCTTTTCCCTTTCCTTTTTTTTATCCTTCCTCCCTTCCTTTCCTTCCTTTCTTCCTTCCTTCCTTCCTCCATCCATTCCCTCTCTCCCTTTTCCTCCTTCCTCTATTTCCTTCCTTCCTTTCCTCCTTCCTCCTTCCTTCCTTCCTTCCTTCTTCCTTCTTCCTTTTTCCCTTCCATTCCTTTTCCTCCATCCATTCCCTCTCTCCCTTTTCCTCCTTCCTCCTTTCCTTCCTTTATCCTTCACTACTTCCTTCTTCCTTCCCTCCCTTCCTTTCATTCCTTCCTCTATCCATCACCTTCCGTCATTCCTTCCTCTTCCATTACCTTCCTTCCTTTTCTCCATCCATTCCCTCCCTCTTTCCTTTTTCTTCCTTCCCCTTTCCCTTTCTCTTCCCTTCCTTTTCTCTTTCTTCCTTACTTTCTCTATCCATCTCCCTTTCCTTCCTTTTCCTTCCTTCAACTTTCCTTCCTTTCCTTCATTTCTTCCTCCATCTATTTCCTTCCTCCCTTTTCTCTCTTCCTCCATCCCATCTCTTCATTCTTTCCTTCCTTCTTACTCTTCTCCCTCTTTCTTTTTCTTCTCCCTCACTCCCTTCTTTCCTTTTCTTCCTTTCCTTCCTTCATTCCTTCCTCCATCCATTTTTCTTCCTTACATACCTTTTCTTCCTTCCTCTATCCCCTCCCTTTCTTTCCTTTCTACCTATCCCTTCCCCCCTTTCTTCCTTTCTTCATCCATTTCATCCACTTCCCTTTTTCTTCCTTTCCTTCCTTTCTTTTTCTTCCCTCCTATTCCCTATTCCTTACCTTCATTCCTTCCTCTATCCCCTCCCTTCATTTTTTCTTCCCTCCCTCCTCGTCCTTCAATCTTTCCTTCCTTCTTTCCCCCATTTCTTCTCCTTCCTCCTTCCTCCAATCCCTCTCTTACCTTTTCTTTTCCTTCCTCCATTTTCCTTCCTTTCATCCTTTTCTTCTTTTTCTTTTTTCCTTTCTCTATCCTTTCCTTTCCTTCATTCTTTCCTTCCTTCCTTCCTTTCCTTCCTCCCACTCTTTTTTCCTTTTCCTTCCACTTCCTTCCTTCCTCCATCTATCCATTCCCTTTCTCACCTTTCCTTCCTTTTCCCTCATCCATTCCTTCCTTCCTTCTTTCCTGACTTCCTTCATTCCCTCTTCCTTTTCTTCCTTCTGCTCTCTACAAACATTTTTCCCTTTATCCTTCCCCCCTTCCTTCCTTCCTTCCTCTTTCTCTATCCATTCCTTTTTCTTTCCCTTCCCCCTTCCTTCCTTCCTTTCTTCCTTCCCATTTCCCTTCCTTTTCTCTTCTCCATTCACTTTTCCCCCTTACTTTCTTTTCCTTTTTTTTCCTTTCCCTCCCCTTCCCTCCTTCATTCCTTCCCCGTATCCATTTCCTTCCGTCCTAACTTCCTTCCTTTTCTTCCACCCTCTCTTCCTCCCCTCCCCTTCTTTTTCCCCTTTCCTTTCTTCATCCATTTCCTCCCTCTTTTTCTTCCTTCTTGCCTCCCTCCCCTTCTTTAACTCCCTCCCCTTCTTCCTTCATTCCTTCCTCCATTCCCTCCCTCCCTTTTCTTCCTTACTTTAATTCCTTCCTCTATCCCCTCCTTCATTTTTCCCTTCTCTCCCTCCTCGTCCTTCAATCAATTCAATTCTTTTTCTCCCTCCCCCCCCAACCAAATTCATTCCTTGCTTTTCCTTCACCCCTCCCTTCATTCTTTCCTCCCTTCTCACCTCCATTCATTTCCTTCCTTTCTTCCTTCCTCCCCTCCTTTCATTTCCTTCCTTCATCTCTCACCTCCTTCCTTCCTTAAGCCCTTTCTTTCCTTTCTTCCTTCCTTCCTTCCATTCCCTCTCTCCCTTTTCTTCCTTCCTCCCTTTCCTTCCTTTCCCTTCCCTATCCATTCCCTTTTTCCTTTTTCTCCTCTTTTCCCTTCATTCCTTCCACCCGTCCCTTTTCTTTCCTTCCCTTCCTTCCTCCATCCCCTTCCTTCATTCTTTACTCCCACCCATCCTTCCTTCCCTTCCCTCCCTATTCTTCATCCATTTCCTCCCTCCTTTTCTCCTCCTTTCTTCCTTTATTCTTCCCTCCCTCTTTATTTCCCTCCCCTTCCTTCATTCCTTCCTCCTTTCCCTCCCTCCCTTTTCTTCCTTACCTAATTCCTTCCTCTATCCCCCCTTTATTGTTTCCTTCCCTCCCTCCTCATCCTTCAATCATTCCTTCCTTTCTCCCTCCCCCTCCCTCCCTTCATTCCTTGCTTCTTTCATCCACTCCCTTCATTCTTTCCTCCCTCCACCTCCATTCATTCCTTTCCCTTTCCCTTTCCTTTCCCTTTTTCTCCTCTATTCCCTGCCTTCCTTCATTCCTTCCTTCCCCGTCCCTTTTCTTCCTTCCCTTTTTTCCTCCATCCCGTTCCTTCATTATTTACTCCCACCCATCCTTCCTTCCCTTCCCTCCCTTCCTCCATCCATTCCCTCCTTCCCTTTTATTTCTTCCTTCTTTCCCCCCATCTATTCCCTTTCATCTGATATAAGGGGGTACATGTTCTGTTTATTCATCCCAATCTAATGACAGCCCAACATATACTAATGCTCCCTGTTCACTCCCTACTGACACTGTCCACTGCCCCCCACAAAATCATTTTGAAAAAATAATACAGAAAAACTGTAAAAAATAATAAAAATTACATAATAAAAAAAACAAAATTCTGACACCCATGCCATTGTTCTACAGACACCATCCACTGGTCATCTGAAAGCATTTTGAAAAAAAATGATAAAAATAATAAAACATTAATTTGTAAAAAAAAATCCTAAAATTGTAAAAAGTAAAATATAATACTAATAAAAATGAATACTAATGACACCATGCTACATGTACTCCCCACCACCATACACTCCTCTCCCTGTATGTACTACTCACTGTCATACACTCCACACTGTACATTCCCAATTTAACATTACCTGATTATGCACTATATAAGTCATCTCAGACACTTTAACCACACCCCTTTTAAGCCATGCCCAATTTTTAGCCAAATTTAAAACATACCCCTCCTCTCTCATCCCTTCCTCTCTTTCTCCCTCCTCCTCCTCCTCTCTCTCTCTCTCTCACCCCTCCTCTTTTTCACCCTCCCACTCCCCTCTCTCTTTCGCTTCCCCCACTTGGCAGCCATCTTTAAACCTGGAAGTGCCCAGTGGCTTCTACGGAAAAAAGCCAGGAACATTTATGCAGTCTTTGCTGCAGTAAATATTTAAATGCCCCTTCTATGCAGATGAGCTGCAATACTGTATATAGGTAGGGTGTTGTGTGTGTGTGTGTGGCTTGGGTGTAGGTGGGGGCACAGGGGACCCAATTATCTTACTGCTCAGGGGCCCCATGATTTGTCAGTCCGCCCCTGCTCAGGACTCCATATTCCACCCCCAACTCCCTTGCTGGCCAGGACCTCTCATATTTATGGGCTGATTTGGCCACCTTGTCTGGCCTCCTGCCAAGGGATTGGACAGATAAATATGCAGATCAGCACCTTCTGGCCTCCAGTCACTAGCTTCTAGAAACTTCTCCAGGCTTCTAGAACCAGGGGGATGTACCAAATGCCTGACCTGTATAGCCCCCCAGCTTGAACTAAAGTTAACCCACTGACTCACACCCAGGCTTCTAAACAAGCTTCTATCTACACCACAAACTGTGTACAACAAAGGGTGTACATCAGAAACATCCTTTACTTGCAAAGTGGGACTTTTAGGATTCCAACATTAAAGACACACTGTACCTAAAAGATACTTTATTCCAACATGTATCATTAATTGAAATACTCTACTGTAGGAAAGGCAAGTGGCAGTCATCACCAACACATCTTGTAAAGACTGTTTATACTGTTAATAAATACATCACTTTCAAATGACACGTTGCAGGTTTTCATAAAGAGGAATAATTATTTTCAACGCATTTTGCGATGAGCTTCATCAGGAAATGTAGAAATGTAGAAAAAGAAGATCTATCCAATACAGTAAATAAATCACAAATGTAAACACGCAATCAGGGAACCACTGGCCGTCACATAAGGACTTTATAGTGTTTGCTTACCTGTCCTTTATCCACATTCTTTTCTGGGAGAAAATGGGGTTGGGAAAGTGTGCTGGACATTAATGCTGAAATTTTATAGAAAGGCAACTCCTATCTACATATTGATTAGTGGTTCCAAATTAATAATTGTAAAATACCGAATTGTCTTGATATTTTGTGAACTTATATTGGTGAGAAAAGTCCAAAAAAGAAAGTCCTTCCAGCTCTTTCATAAACTCAAAAATTGATTTAATAATATTATTTCATAAAATTACAAATAAAATATTGGAATACAGAATGTTAGATAATGTCCAAAAAAATATAGTTATGTTCTTGAGATAAAAAATGTGTGTATAATTGTGTGTGTGTGTGTGTGTGTGTGTGTGTGTGGTGTGAGTCTGTGGGCTCCTTAACCCAGCTTGTAATCTTATCCAAGTTTTGGGAAAAAAAAGGACCCCTAAAAATTCTTTGTTCTGCTCTATAAGGAGCAATTCAGCCTCCATCTTCTCCTAAAAGTGGGCTGGTTTTCCTTTCTGTTTCTTATAGTCCCACAATGATATCTGGTAACAAATGTATTGAGCAAACATTCAGTCTTGCTTCCCCTCCCCTAGGCCAGAGTCTGAAATTTAATCCTTGGGACCTCTAATCAGAACTTCACTGACATTCCATCAATCAGGGGGGATTGGATGTGTTACAAATATATATATATATATTCTCCAAAAAGTATTCTTAACCACTTGAGCTCTTGAAGATTTACCCCCTTAATGACCAGGCCTCTTTTTGCTACTCGGCGCTGCACTAATTCAACTGATAATTGCGCGGTCATTCAATACTGCACCCAAATGAAATTTACGTCCTTTTTTTCACACAAATAGAGCTTTCTTTCAGTGGTGTTTGATCACCTGTGCGCTTTTTATTTTTCACGCTATAAACAAAAAAAGACCAAAAATGTTGTAGAAAAACTATATTTTTTTTTACCTTCAGCTATAAAAAATATATAGTAAACTCAAAGTTAGTTATAAATTTAGGCCAAAATGTATTCTGCTACATGTTTTTCGTAAAAAAAAAATCCCAATAAGTGTATTTTGATTGCTTTGTGTGAAAGTTATAGCGTCTACAAACTATGGTATAGATACTGCAATTTACGCCATTTTTTTGCTATACAGCGCTGCGCTAGTATAACGGACAATTGCGCGGTCATGCAATACGGTACATAAATGAAAATAAATTAATCTCTTTTTTAACACAAATAGAGCTTTCTTTTGGTGGTATTTGATCACCTGTGCACTTTTTATTTTTGGTGCTATAACCAGAAAAAGTTTGAAGAAATTTTTTTTTTTTAAAAAAAAACATTATTTTCTCATTTTGGTCGTAAAAAATATCCCAAAAAAATAAAATGTCATAAATTTAGGCCAAAATGTATTCTGCTACATGTTTTTGATTAAAAAATTCCCAATAGGTGTATATTGATTGCTTTGTGTGAAAGTTATAGCATCTACAAACTATGGTATAGATAATGGAATTTACACAGCTTTAACTTTCTGACTGCTCATCACATTTCTTGAGGTGCAAAAATACCAGTATATTATAAACACCCTCAAATCAAATGACCCCATTTTGGAAAGTAGACACTCTAAGCCATCTGCTGAGAGGCATATTGAGTCCATGGAAGATTTATTTTTTTACTACAAGTTTCTGGAAAATGACAAAACATTTTTTTTTTTTTACATGAAGTTGTCATTTAATTGATTTATTTCTCGCACAAGCTATGGGTATATGTGAAATTACACCCCAAAATACATTCTGCTACTTCTACCGAGTATGGGGATACCATGTGTGTGAGAGTTTTAGGGAGCCTAGCCACATACAGGAGCCTGAAATCCAATGACCACTTTGAAAGCCTGAAGGTGCGTAACTTCCTCATTTCATTTCCTCACTACCTATCACAGTTTGAAAGGCCCAAACATGCCGGGATAGCACCCCCCCCCCCCCAAATGACCCCTTTCTGGACAGTATACACCCCAAGGAAATTAAAAAGAGGCATGGTGAGTATTTTGCAGATCTCATTTTTTCTCACAAGGTTTTGAAATTTAAAAAAAAAAAAATAGAAAAAAAATGTTTTTGTTTTTTTTCTTCATTTTCCAAAAACTTGTGGCAACAAATAAGATCTGCAAAATACTCACTGTGCTTTTTATCAAATTCTTTGGGGTGTCTACTTTCCAAAAAGGGGTCATTTGGGGGGGTTAGGTGCTATCCTGGCATTTCAGGGCCTCCAAAACTGTGATAGGTAGTCTGGAAGTGTAATGAGGAAATAAAGCCCTTTAAAAGCCTGGAGGTGCTTATTGGATTTTGGGGTCCTGTGCTTGGTTAGACTGCCAAAACGTATCTCACATGTGGTACCCCCATACTCAGGAGAAGCAGCAGAATGTTTTTGTGGAGTAATTCCACATATACCCATGGCATGTGTGAGCAGTAAATCATTTATGTGACAATTTTGTGTAAAAACTTGTGCTAAGAAAATAAATTCTTCTATTGATTCAACATGCCTCTCAGCAAATAGTTTGGGGTGTCTACTTTCCAAAAAAGGGGCGTTTTGGGGGTGGGGTGTTTTATGCCCAGCATTAGAAGTTTATGCCACACATCACTCATTCTTCTCACACCTGAAGACCAAGCCTTTTCTGACACTTTTTGTTCACATGAAAGAAATCAGTGTTTTTTGTGCTAGGAAATTAATTGAAACCCCCAAACATTATATATTTTTTTTATAGAAGACACCCTAGTGAATAAAATGGTAGGTACTACAATTTTTTTATGGCACATAGTACTCGTGCAGCGATTTTTCAAAGCAATTTTTTTTTAAAAATACACTTTTTTTACTTTTAATGCACAAAAACACAATATATTGGTCAATTATTTTGTAAAATATAAAAGATAACGGTATGCCGAGTAAATAGATACCAAACATGATATGCTTTAAAACTGCGCATGCCCCATGCAATGGCGACAATCTGCAAACATTTTTAATATCCATAGGCAATGCTTTAAAAGCTACCATTTTAGGGGGCGCATGCGTGGCCGGCTCCCAAATGGACGTCTAGTGTGAGACGCTCCGTTCAGCTGCCAGAGCAATCGTGACGGGATTTTTAACCCCACAGCGATTTACATAAGAGCTGCCCGAACCTCTCCAGACATGCCCCGCAGGAGGAAAACCGCGGGGCAGCCGGGGAAACTGACAAATTTCTTCCCTGCCATCACGGCAGGGATCCAAGATGGCGCCGGCGGTGGTGACATGAGGGACAGCACGCAGGAGGGGGACTACACTGCCCAGCAGCAGAACCACAGGCTGCAGTACCAGCTGTATCCAGGGGACCCTGGTGAGTTGTCTCCCCCCCTGTCCTCCACCTCTAGAAGCCCAGCTAAATCTAAACCCAGGCTGGACCCTGAACAACAGCCTGCATATCAGGCCCTCAGCCACCCACCTCCTCAGATACAGACAGACCTCCCTGTTATAGAGACATTCCCAGCAAAGGATCAACCAATAACCAAGATATGCATGAAGAACATGCTATTATCACTCAGGCAAACCCTGCACAATGACCTGTCATCATCCCTAGTACAAAATCACCACCACGGTCAAGCAGCAGGAGCATAGAATACAGCATATTGAATCCAAAATGGGCGACATCAATGTAGCGCACAATGATTTGATTGACGCACACACAGATCATACTTCAGACATTGAACAAATCAATCTGAAACTAGCTGACCTTGAAGATCGGTCAAGGCGTAACAACATCAAATTCAGGGGTATCCCTGAAAGCGTCACTAATGAAGCATTGTTGCCCTATATACAACAGTATATAAAAATCCTTATGCCAGCTCTCTCCGACTTAGAGATTGCTATAGACCGAGCTCACTGACTACCTAAACCTTCATTCCTACAGGCTTCCATCCCAAGAGATGTCCTAGCCCGGATTCATTTCTATCATATAAAAGAAAAAATTATGCTGGCGGCCAGGAATACATCTGCACTCCCACCATCACATGCAAATATCCGGTTATTCTCAGACCTCTCTAAGACCATGCTACTTAACCGCAAAAAGATGATTACCATCACTAAAGCCCTGCGTAATCACGGCATAGCATACCAATGGGGCTTCCCCACAAAACTGACCGTAAAACAACATGGTAAAGTCTTCACCATCAGATACCTCGAAGCGGACCTGGACTTGCTCAAATCTTGGAAAATAATTCCTGAGGACGCACAACATAACACACCTACTCACTCCCAGAATATGGAGGCTGATTAAGCCCATTACGACTCACCCCCGCTACAACACCAATACAACACCTCAAAGTTGGCATCACTCCCCACTAATCTCTGACTCTTCAAGTTACGAAGATCTTATGTTACTAGAAAGTGCTTGGCTTGACCTTTTTTTCGGTCAGAGCCTGTTCGAACCCTCCATATCTGAAGTAGCGAGTCAGGCTACTCAGACCACTTGCATTTTACGCAAGTTTTTTTTTTACTGACGTCCACCTTCCTTACTGCCTCCTTCCCTGGCACTACCAGTTGCTCAATCTCACCTACACACTAATATTTCCGCGACAAAATCTCATGGAAACTCCACCTCGTCTCAGCAACCGAACCTAAACCGCTTCAATACCTATGATCACCTCTTTCCTCTCGTGGATTTAATCGCACAACTTCATATCTTCTCAAATATCACCTCAAACATCTCGCTCCACACTCAAGGACCTGCACCATGATCAACATCACTTCCCTAAACGTCCGTGGCCTAAATTCTCCATTTAAAAGATCGATGCTACAAAAAGAAACTAGAATGTTCCAAGCTGACATCCTTTTTTTTCAAGAATCCCACTTTGCTTCGAACAAGATCCCCAAACTCCACCTCCAACGGTTCCCAAACACCTTTATGGCTACTAACTTCAAGAAAAAAAACGGGGTCATCACAGCTATAAGAGATTCTATCCAGTTCCGACTCATCTCAGAAACCATTGACCCTCAAGGTCGCTACCATATTCTAATATGCGAACTAAACAATATCCTCTACACTTTGGTAAATGTTTATGGACCCAACAAAAACCAGATGAAGTTCTTCAACAAGCTATACAAAACCATCTCGTCACTAAAACAAGGCAGAATTATCATCGGAGGTGACTTCAACATCATGGACTCGTCCTTTAACAAAAGATTGCCTACAGAAGCCCTCAACCAATTCCTACACAACCACGACCTCTATGACATTTGGAGATGCCAACAGAGCAACGAGAAAGACTATACCTATTACTCCCCTGTGCACCTTTCATACTCTATAATTGATTTTTTCCTCACGGACAAATGGACACTACAACATATCTTATCATCTAAAAATTGGTACAATAACATGGTCAGACCATGCTCCAATCCACATCTCATTGGACAACAATCAACGCTCAGCAATCCCGCCTATATGGAGATTAAATTCTACAATCCTGAAAAGCCCAGAACACCAGAAACATATCTTAGAAGCACATAACCTATTCTTTGAAACCAACTCAACCCCCAACATGCCTATTACCACAATTTGGCCCACGTATAAGGCTTACATGAGAGGTATCCTCATACAATTAAACTCAATTAAAAACAGAGATCCCACCAAATCGACCAAATCCTATCCTCCATTAAACTGAATGAGGAAATTAACAAAAAATACCCAAATGCCTCCACAGCGCAACCCTGGCCTCTAATAGAAATAAATTACGAATCATTTTGTTACACGAATACGACCTTAACCTACAGAGAACCAAATCTAAATTCTATGCACTTGGTAACAAAGCAAATGCACTCCTATTGAAAATAATTAAACAAAAACGTCTTAAATCTAAGATCGCCACGATTAAACACCCAACGACACACGCACTACTTACAAACCCACGAGACATATCCAACGCCTTTGCGACATATTACCAAACACTGTATAACATTAAGGATGATCCAAACACGACTCAACCCACCATCACTACCATTCAAAACTTCCTAGACACTACCAACTTACCCCGACTCTCAGCGACTCAACTTACATCGCTAGCGATACCAATCTCCCCCGCAGAAATAGAATGTACTATAACAACACTGCCCCTTAACAAATCTCCAGGAAACAACGGTTTCACCAATGAATTCTTTAAAATAATGGCACCCAACCTCACACCACATTTGTCTACATTATTTAACCATGCTGCCTCTACAGGGACATTCCCCTCTGAAATGCTACAATCAGTAATCACAACCATCCCTAAACCAAAAAAAGACCCCCAAATGGTCCAAAACTACAGACCAATTTCTCTACTAAACACAGACATAAAATTATATACCAAAATAATTGCCCAAAGATTGCTTCCTTACCTCCCCACACTGATTCACCCTGACCAAGTGAGATTTATCCCAGGTAGACAAGCACCTGATGCTACTAGAAGAATAATATCTCTACTCTATAAACTTGAAGCCACCAAGCAACCCTCATTACTCTTATCGCTAGATGCTGAAAAAGCATTTGATCGAATCCATTGGCTTTTTATGAAACTTACGCTTCAAAAATTTGGACTTGCAGATTGGATGCTATCGGCAATCCTCGCCCTTTACTCCAATCTGTCTGCTAAGGTTTTAACAAACGGTACACTCTCACAACCCTTCCAGATATCTAATGGAACCAGACAGGGTTGCCCCTTGTCTCCCATAATTTTCACCTTATTAATTGAGCCTTTGGCATCTAAACTCAGAGATGATCCAACGTTCACAGGTATTACTCATCTTAAAACGGATCATAAAATTAGCCTCTTCGCGGAAGATATTATCCTAATGGTTACTAATCCTTATAGATCGCTCCAAATGATACGCATTCATCTCCACAACTATTCAGAAGTCTCCTACTATAAGCTTAACGAACCTAAATCCTCCATTTTGAACCTTTACACTCCTCCTAAGATTCAAAATATGCTGATCAAACATTTTCCCTATACATGGGCACAACATAGCATTCCCTATCTGGGAATCAAACTCACAACCACAACTAACCAATTATTTGAAACTATTAATAAACTATTACTCGACTCCATCCCACGGGAACTCTTCCTATTCCAGTTCCTAACTCCTTTTTCTCCAAACTTCAAGCGATCCTAAATAAATTCACGTGGAATTCAAAAAAACCTAGGCGCACGACTAGTTTACTAATTAAACCTTTCTCCAGAGGAGGAGCAGGTCTCCCACATTTAAAGTCCTACTACAACGCCACGCTTCTAGACCAGCTCTTCTTTTGGTGGCATCCCACCAAAGACAAAACGTGGACCTATATGGAAATTCCCCCACAACTTCCACATACACCGGATACATTTCTATTTATCTCTTTACATACCCAAAATTTCCCTCTGTCCAAACATCCGTGCATAAAAGCCTCATTACAGGCCTGGTCTGACCTCTTATCCCCTAACAGCCCAGAAAATGAAACAACCAAAATCCCTACTCCACTTGCTACACTCTAAAAAATAATGTTTTGGCTCAACAAAAAAAAATAACGCAACAGTTTGCATCGAGCTTTTTAAGTTATGACAATGTCTGGTGAAATTAAGTTGAAGCAACAAACTACATTGCATTGAGGTAATTAGCTTTTCTGATAGAAATGAATGCATTTTTGTTTACCGCCAGCTTAATTACTGGCATTATAAACACATTTTTAAGTTGAGTACTTAAACATATTAAGTTAATTCAAATAGTTTTTCCAGTTTTTATAAGAAACCTTCAAGTCACATGTACTTAATTGCTACAATTATGAGCAAGTTTTTTATAGTTAAAAAGCAGTTAAAAATCAAGTTGATCCAAATTGATTTTCTGTATTAGTTTTTAGCTTTGTTTTTTTTATACTAGCTTTCAAAAATGAATTAATCAGTTTAGGCTTACACTAGAATGTGTTGCAGAAACCCCGCAATCTGTGTGCATTTCGCGCACCGCATTCAAATCGCACTACCCTTGCAGTCTGCAGTGGATGTCAGTGTTGCAAACACAGTGCATTTGCCGGCACCAGATTGCATGGTACAAAACAAAACATGCAATCTGGTTGCACAAGTTCAAAAATTGGTGCATGCATGTCTTTGGTGCGATGTGGTGTGATTTGAGCTCATTCAAAATGAATGGGCTCAAATTGCATTACACTGAACCACATGTGAATTGCACAGGAATGTGTTGCAGTTCCTTTGTGATTCACATGCACTTCATTGTGTGAACCAAGGCCCAACAATCCAATTGTTAAACAATTGACATTTTTTGCACACCAAAATCAAATCCTTAAAGTTGTACTGATGAATGAGTAAACACTTTGCATTAAGATTTTTTTAATATTGTCTGTCTGGTGCAGAAACTGTTTCTCTACAAGACCTTTGCAATATTGTGCAACAAATTGTGGCAATATAGTGAAGCTATTGGAGGATATTGAAAGTTGATATTTTGTGAGCTTTCTTACAATTTGCTATATTCTTTCCGCATTACCCTGCGACAACCATTTTGTGAGCTGAAATAAAAGTGAAAAATGTCATCTGAGTATGACTGTGCTATGGAACACATACGTTCTTCAGAGAATACTGTACTTGAGACCCATTACTTTAGCACTGGCTTTCAGTCCATCAAGTTCAAGGAACAGTTTTTGAAACAACTGAGACTTGATTTGTGTTAAGTGAATGGGGGTGGAGACTTGCAATGCAGCTCTCAAATTAGAGCCAAATTAAGTTACCAAGTCAAATTTATTAAGGTACCTTAACTTAAATTTCATTGTACAACAATGAATGCAGAAATGTAACTGTACATGACACACAATATTAAGTTGATGTAATTTCCAACATTATCATTTCAACACAACTCGTGAAAGTAGGTTTTTAAATGAAAAAGTTTATTTAAAACAATAAATTAGGATTTTTATTTTGAAAATACACATTTAATTAAGTGGTGGTAACAGGTCGCTTGAGTTATTTTTTAGAGTGTATACTACACATCATTATCCCCTCTTTAAACCTGACACAATGGGAAAATCGAGGTATAGCCCATATTCGAGACTTATACTCAAATCATAAATATAATCATGTATGTCGCGCTCTACAGTGTACATCTAAACTCCAAGACCATATAAATAAATATCATACACAATAATAAATAATTAATAAACAAAAATTGATTGAAGATACAATAAATAAAACGTGCTGAAAAAGTGCTTCAAACAGTGCAAAACTGTGTAAAGTGCATATCAAAAAATATTAAAGTCCACTCTGTGCTTGCAAATTTGTTGACGTGAAATTCTGTGCCGTGGTACACTCTCTGTGTGAAATAATAGGTGTGCGCTCACCTCCTGTATTAGCCAAACTGTATGTATGGCTAATAACACTTTTTGTCTTTATAGGACTGAATGGTATACTCCATATAGAAAAGATGTATTCCTCCTGGGGATGGATATGTTTTAGTACCAGCTTTCTCCCACTAGGGGTCTCCCTCTCTCCTCTCCAACCTCACTATGCCTTAGTGGGTGGGTGGGGGAAAAAATTCCCCTCTTTCTGTGCAGATCTAATTGCTGACTCCACCTCTCGGTATAATTCCGTATCATGCAAAAGGAAACAATAATAGTGCCTTATCCTTTATTAATAATATAGCTTTATTATATATATTGCGCTCTCACATGGAACAATTCAACAATAAGCCTTGTGATATACCAGGTCCACTGTCTGTACTTGCTGTATCCCGCAATGGCGTTGTGAAGTCAGAGCCCCTCCCCTACACGTTACGCCACAGGGTCACGTGGCTTCCTCAGGTTTGTTGGAAAAGTTTCAATAAAAATATTTGAATATAAAAGCTATTTAGATTTACAGAGGAGGTCTAGTGTTAGAATTACTGCCCTTGATCTGACGTTCACGGCAATACCTCATATGCATGGTGCAACCACTGTTTACATACTGACACCGGGTCAAGGCTTGTGCACACAGGTGTACGTGCATGGGAGGGGCGATTTTATTTATTTTTTTTAGTTATTTTGATTCTTTTTTTATTATTTTTATATTTCTACCTTTCATTTTTTTTGCTCTGATCACTTCTAATGCTATACCAGGGAATGCAAATATCCTCTATAACTTCAATGGGCATTGTCGTGTATTCTTTTTCGAGAAATCTGGGGTCTATCAGACTCTGGATATCTCCTCTGCCCTTACATTATCTAATCAAACCAAAATCGGTGTGATCAGATGCTTTCCCAATTTACAAATGGCGCTGTTTATATCCTGCAAAACTGAAGTGATGAAATGCTTTTAGCTTCCAAATTCTTAGGCTATAGAGATGATTGGCACCATTCTGGTCTCCAACCAGCTCTATGGTCAGCTGGCAAAAACACTGGCTGCATTCTCAGGTTCCCCCGATGGCAGGAGACTGCCCGAGAAGGCTGTGGAAGGCAGAGGGGAGGGGGGCATCACCTCCCACTGCTTGTAAAAGCAATCCTGCAGCTAGTTAGCCACTAGGATTGCTTTTACATGAAAGCCGATCGCTGGCTGAAAAAAACAATACCAGGATGATGCCTGCAGCTGTAGGCATCATCCTGTTATAACCATTCAAAATCCAGTAATGTACCAGTACGTCGCTGGTCTTTGTTGGGTATATATGCTATGTTCTTTTTTTTTGTATGCAGCCTGTGGACTGAATGAAAAAATGAGAAGAATCTCTGCCAGAAAAAATGTGTGGTATGCCCACCATTAGAATTTACCGCCCTGCATCCACCCACTTCTAATGGTGGGCACACATTAGGTCACACGGTGCCACAAGCGCCAGTTCCAAGATTGAACAAATGTCTAAATAGTGGCACGCTTGAATAAAAATTGTCCATGTATAAGTGGTACCCCATATGGAAAAAGGATGACACCAAGTCCCAAACTATCTTGCCACTGCTCCCCATGTAGTCTGGGCATCCAGGGGGCTCCACGTGACTATTTTTTCCCTTGTAAATCCAAAACTTATAAGTATAGCCTGTTGCCCTCTCACAGGTCTTCTACATTTTGACCCCATATCTAGCACACTTGCAGGGGAGAAATTGTTTGAATGCAAGGCGGCCAGAAAAATTAATGAGGGACTCATCAACGCAGATGTTTTGCTGGGGAGTATAGACATCTGCAAATTTTTGGTTAAGGTGATTTGCGAGGGGCTGAATTTTGTGGAGACGGTCAAATTCAGGGTCACCCGAGGATGACAGAGTGTATTGTCATTGAAATGCATAAAACACATTTGACTCTCATATCTATGCCTGGCCATGGCAGCAGAGAACACGGCATATGATGAATCGGGTCTGCGGACCAATACAACCGCAATTTATTTATTTTAGTAATGCCCATGTTGAGGGTTAGACCCAAAAAAAATGTAAATTCGAAAACCGTAATGAGTTTCCATGCGACAGATCTGGCAAGGTTTGAATTTGGGTTGGCGGTGATAAATTGTTGTGCATATAAATTGCTTTGATCCACAATCAACGCATACAGATATTCCGTGAAAAACAGCTCCAAAAATCAAGGAGGTATGCGAAAGACCAAGATGTACTAAACCGCTGGTACTTGCCAGTTCACCAAAAGGTAGCGTGGCACTAGTACTGGCACTCTGCGGCATAAGAGAGTTATCAAAATTTACCAGCAAGCGCTAACAGAGATCAGGCCTGATTCTGCGAACACTGCGGTTTTGCGTGCAATGTATCAAGTGACAGCGACCTACTGACACTGCACTTGCTGGGGGAGAAGGGGGGGTAAGCGTAGAAGCTAAACGCAGGTGCTGGCAGGTCCGGGGCTGATCCCGCTAACGCTGCGTTTTTGGGGACGCTATACTAATGTGAATGCTGGTATAGTGCTGATCTGATCAAAGATATTGACCCGTTCAGACACTATACTAGCAATGGAGGTTTACTGTACATGAGCGTGCTCCTGGCAATCAAGGAGTTAAATGTGATGACTGGTGTACTGACGGCAATCTGAAGCTATCTGGGAGGGGCGTAAAAACCATGGGAGCGCAAATCATGTATATATATGGCGGTCAGGAAGCGGTTACAGAAGCGGATTTTTTGACACCACTCGGGCTACAACCGCTCCACGGGCCACCCGGATTCCGGGTACCCCCGGGGACCGTTCTCCTTTTCTTTTTCTTCCAGCCTCTTTATGGCCCTCTTTACCTACCCTAGACCACCCTTACCCCTCCCCACACCTCTACCCTTACTCTTATGTACGGCCCCTTGTTAATATCCAGTTTCTACAACCACATACTTTCCCCTAGCTCAATTCGCAAGATGGCTCTCCTGAAGGGACTCCAATATTTACCAAATCACCGCTTCCTCCACCCATGGGTTCCCTGAATATCCTTACCCTGAATGTTCAGGGCCTTAATGTCCCGCAGAAGCGCAACAAAGCCTTTCGTTCTTTTGCGTCCTATAAGGCCCACATAGTCTGCCTGTAGGAGACACATTTCACTCCTACCTCCACTCCTAAATTTTTTGGCCCCTGCTACCCACAGGTCTATGCCGCCTCTGCTACTGCTAAGCGCAGGGGGGTTTTAATTGCTCTTCACCGTACTACACCCTTCAAATTATGCACTGAAATTAAAGATCCGGAAGGTCGTTATCTTCTACTTGTAGGGCAATTGCTGGATTTTGAGGTCACCATTGCCACGTACTATGCTCCAAACCAGGGTCCTTTGCCATTCCGTTCTTGTCTCTTCTCGGTTATTGCTCATCATAAACGAGGCACGCTTATAGTCTGCGGAGACTCCAACTGTACACTATACCCTTTTCTAGATAAATCCCCACAATCTCACACTCCACATACCCCCAAACACTCCTTTCAATCCATTCTGCAACAGCACTCAATGGTCGATTCATGGAGGGAATCCAATCCTACTAAACGCCAGTAAACTTTTTACTCCCACCCACACAAAGTCTTCTCAAGAATCGATCATATTTTTATGACCGCCAGTTCTTCTCCTCGTATCTTGGCTTCCGATATCCTTCCGATCCCATGGTCAGACCACTGTGCTGTGATCACCACCGTTGCTTCTCTAGCTCCTTCTCCCGCTGATCCCTCCTGGTCCATCAACGAACGCCTGCTGGCTAACCCAGCCCACTGCACAGAGATTGCTGCTGCGCTTAAAGAGTATCTCTCCCTAAATCAAACCCCCGGGATTTCCCCCCTCCTATTGTGGGAAGCGCATAAACCAGTAATCCGCGGATTCTGCATTAGTAAAGCCTCCTTCCTGAGTAGAGAAAGGAGGCAGAAACGCCTCCTCCTTGAACAAGAGTACGACCAATCCCATAGTGCCTTTCAAGCATCCCCCACCCCAGCTAACAAAGAAGCCCTTGAGCACTCTCGACTAGCCCTGGATCTCTTCCTTACGGACCAAGCCGAGCTCTCCATCCGCAGGTCAGGACACAAATTTTTACACTAAAGCCAATAAGCCCGACACTTTTCTTGCTCTCTCTCTCCATAAACTAGACCAAACCGTTAAGCCCATAAGGTTGCGGACCTCATCCGCAAATTTCACCAGCAACCCGGAACGGATCCTACGAATTTTCCACAAACACCTCTGGAGTCTCTACTCTGCCTCTGCTCCCTTTGACTCTTCCCAGGCCGATGCCCTTTTTGGCTCCCTTCCTTTTCCAAAATTGGCTGGTGAGTATCTTGCTACGCTAGAGCGACCCATCACCACAGTCAAAGTCACAAATGCTATCAATTTCTTGAAGCCCCGCAAACGCCCAGGACCTGACAGCTTTTCCGCCACGTACTATAAAACGTTTGCCCCCATTCTCACGCCTGTCATGACAAACGCCTTTAATGCCATACTCTCGAATCATATCTTTAGCCCAGATACTGTGCAAGCCAACATCTCTATGATGCCGAAGCCAAACTCTGATGACATGCAATGGTCTAATTACAGACCAATTTCCCTCCTTAACGTAGATGTTAAACTGTTAGCCAAAATCCTATCAACTCGCCTCAACGCATGTATTGGTTCCCTAATCCACAACAATCAGGTTGGCTTCATACCAACTAGGCAAGCAGGAGACAACGTTCAACGTGCATCCCTATTAGCACATTTAGCTAAATCCCGCAATATTCCCACATGCTTTTTGTCCTTAGACATACGGAAGGCGTTTGACACAGTCTCATGGTCATACTTACACTACATCCTGCGCCGTTGGGGCTTTGGCCCACATTTCTTAACCTGGATATTTTCTCTCTACCAGGGCCCCTCGGCCAGAATTAAATATCTAGGACATCGGTCCGCCCATTTCCCGATTTTATGTGGCACCAGGCAAGGTTGTCTCCTTTCCCCCTTGCTTTTTGCACTAGCCATAGAACCACTGGCACTATTGATTAGAACCGATCCTGATATCCGAGGGCTTGAGATAGGAGGCACATCACATAAACTGTGCTTGTTTGCAGATGACGTCCTACTTTTTCTCACTTCTCCCTTAACATCTACGCCTACTCTACTTCATCTTCTTGATAGGTTTGGCGCGCTCTCTGGCCTTCAAATTAACCCCCGGAAATCATGGGCGCTTAATATCTCGCTACCACCTAACGAACTTACCCACCTCAAACAGATCTTGCCATTCTCATGGTCGCAAGACTCCGTCCCCTTTTTGGGTATAAAATTCACCCCGCATATCTCAGGTCTCTATAACGCTAACTACATCCCCATGCTGGCTCATCTAACGGCACTTATGACTAAATGGTCCTCCCTTCCTCTAGCTTGGCTGGGCAGAATAGCGGTCGTGAAGATGTCGATCCTTCCCAAAATCCTTTATCTTTTCAGAGTTCTCCCTATCTCTGTACCCACTCATTACCTTCGAGTTCTGCAGCACTGTATTTCTTCCTACGTTTGGGGCAAAGTCCGCCCCCGTGTCCCCCGCACTACTCTATACCGATCTAAACTGCATGGCGGTCTGGGTCTCCCTGAGATCAGCAAATACTACCAAGCGGCGCATATGGCACAACTACCAAAATATCATGCTACCTACGAAATCCCGCAGTGGGTCATTCTCGAATCCATCGAGTGCGACCCTTTTCTATAGCAAACCTTCTTTGGCTGAGACGCAATGACTGCCGCACGATTGAGAATCCCATTACTATGCATTTTTTGTCCCTTTGGGACAAACTGAAATCTCGTTACCTCCTACAATCTCCCCATAACCCCCTCCTTTCCTATCTTCGTAATCCAGCCTTCCCCCCGGCCTGGTCCGCACCGCACCGCACGTCTTTGCTCAATGGGCAACGGCTGGTCTCACCCAGACCCGTCATTTTGTACTCAGGAATCAATTTAAATCTTTTACCTCACTATGTGAGTCCCATAACCTCCCCACCTCTGAATTATTTAGATATCTGCAGTTGAAACATTTCTTTGCTTCGTACACATTGGCTGCCAACCCAATTTCCTCACTGTCTCCTTTTGAGCGAGCATGTCACTGAGACCCTCGTAGACGAGGTCTCATATCCTATCTATACTCCCTTTATACAACCCCACCCGTTTCTCCATTACCCTCATATACCGATAAATGGGAAGCAGATTTAGGCCGGCAAATCGACCCATCAGATTGGGACCTCATTTGAAACAATACCAAGGAGTCCTGTGGCCCAGGAGACCAATTACAGAGTCCTGACCCGCTGGTATCTTGTCCCAACCAGAATTGCGAAATTTACCCTTGTCTATCCCCCAGTTTGTTTCAGAGGCTGCGCAGACCTAGGAACATTTTTTCATATTTGGTGGGATTGCTCAATCGTCCTAACTTTCTGGGCGGAGGTATTCAGAACACTGTCTGTACTCAGCGCCACAACCCTCCAACCAAGTCCTCTAGTTGCGCTTCTCAATCACCGGCCACCAGACATCATGAAGGCAAATTTTAAGCTTATTCTACAAGTCACCACTGCGGCCAAACAGGTTAGCATGGAAATCACCCTTACTGAGTACGACTGCAGTCATGACTAGGGTCACTCAGGCGATGATCCACGCAAAAATAGAAGCCACTATCCTAGATTCCATCCCCAAGTTTAAAAAGATTTGGAACCCATGGGTGGAGCATTTCCTCCCACCCAACTTTGATGAGTCTCTTCTCAACCCATAATCTATGTTTTCTGCTTTACGGGAACCATCCTTTGTTTATACTGCGGTTATTTGGCTATTTTCAGTATCCCCTTCCTTGGAGCCGTATACCCTATCCCTCCCTTCCTCTCCCCCCTCCTCCTTCCCTTCATGTCAGGCTCTATTTGATAATTGTTGTTCACTCTTGTTAGTGCTGCCTGACTAGTAAAAATGGGAACCTTTCCTGTTCATTTACTGTACACCTCCAATATCCCATTTGCTTACTTATGTTGTTGTATAAAATATTTGAACAAGAAAACATTATTAGTGTTGTGTGCACAAGTGTGGTTTACATTACTTAGGCAGAGCATACAAAATAGAATACAATTTTATACAGAATTTACAAATTTCCTTTACAGTAAGCAATCTCTGACAATCCAGATCCAGGAGTGCTGCAGTGAAAAAAGGAAGTAGCAGAAGAGGAGAGAGGGCACATCTCTCCTCCTCTGTTTATCTGGCTTAGGGTTGTGCTTCCCTCAACCTCACATGACACCTCAGTACCTGGAGCAACCACCCCTCCTGCTGCTTCTTGTCCCCCCTGCCTCAAACCCCAATGTTTCTCTATGGACAGATTTTATTTAACCCTTCACTGTTTTGTATGGAGCCGGACAGGTTGTGGGATGACCTAACATCACCCTCGTATGTCATCACCAAGACATGACTCCATCCATTGAGAACAACAAAGTTCCAGCAGACATGTCCACTAACAATATTCTCTGCCAATTTTTACATAGTTACATAATTGGTCTGACTGAAAAAAAGACAAAAGTCTATCCAGTTCAACCATAGAAAATAAAAAAATTGACCATTAACGAAAGCCTGCTAGCTAACCCATCACATTGTGCGAACATAGAAATAGCGCTCAAAGATTATTTTTCACTTAACCAAACCCCCGGAATCTCCCCTCCCCCACAAACCTGTACTACGTGGAATCTGCATCAGCAAATCCTCCTTCCTAAACAAAGAGAAGGGACGAAAAAAAACGCCTTCTCCTTGAACAAGCTTACGACCGATCTCAGCTAGCTTTTCAAGCATCCCCCTCCCCTGTTAATAAGGAAGCCCTAGAGCAATCCCAACTAGCCCTTGATCTTCTACTTACAGATCAAGCCGAGCTCTCCCTTCATAGAACTCAACATAAATACTACACTAAGGCCAATAAACCTGGCACCTTTCTTGCCCTCTCTCTCTGCAGATTAGATCAAGCTGTTAAACCTACAGTATACGGATACGGACTTCTTCTGATAATCTTACTAGCAATCCAGAACGGATTTTGCAAATTTTCCATAAGCACCTGTCACGTCTTTATTCGCCCTCTTCACCCTTTGACTCTTCTCAGGCCGACACCCTTTTTGCTTCCCTCCCTTTTCTGAAACTGACCGAATATCAGCTAACAGCACTAGAGCAACCTATCTCAGTGGCCGAAACCTTAAATGCCATTAAACTCTTAAAACACCCCAAGCGCCCAGGTCCCAACGGCTTTTCTGCCACATACTTCAAGAAGTTTGCCCACATACTCGCACCTATTCTAACAAATGCATTTAACGCTATACTCTCAGGCCATACTTTTTGTCTAGACACAGTACAAGCCAACATCTCGATGATTCCTAAGCCGAACTCAGATGATACACAATGGTCTAACTACAGACCAATCTCTCTTCTTAACATAGATGTCAAATTACTAGCCAAAATCCTATCTACACGCCTCAACACATGCATTGGATCCCTAATCCACAATGACCAAGTTGGTTTTATACCAACCCATCAAGCTGGGGATAATGTCTGCCGTGCATCCCTTCTAGCGCATATCGCTAAATCCCGAAATATTCCTACCTGCTTCTTGTCCCTGGACATTCGGAAAGCTTTTGACACCGTCTCATGGCCATATTTACATTACATTATGCGCAGATGGGGCTTTGGCCCTCACCCTTTTAGGAGCAAGCCACCAAAAATGACACTAATTGTTAATGTCAAAGACACATCTCCGACTCACTTATATAAGTGTGGATACATAAACCGAGGGAACAGCATACTAAACAATATGATAGTGTGACAAGAACACACCTATCTAAAAAAGAAGGTTTCTAAGTAATCCACGCGGAGTAGTGTGAATTCAAATGAATTTAACAATACTTTATTTGATCACATAGATCATAGGGAGGTTAAACATGAGCACGGTGTACATATGAAAAAAAAAAAAAATCATGTTAAAAAGCACTTAGCGTCTTCAATTTAGGGTCATCTTAGCCAACAGAGCACCATATAAGGCAGAGTGGTGTAATGATGAAATAATTATCCTGGATTTCCGTAGGTTTCCTGCTTAATATTTGTGTGAGCCGTGTATTCAGTGGGTGTGTTCCCAGTGTATATCAGGGACCTCCTGGAATGTACAAGCTGGAACACAAAAATACATGGTGTATGTAGCAATATGGAGACCAAATCACATCCAAAATTAACCAGACCTCCCTCCACAATAGTCAATGGATACTGCTGTTACCTTCTCAAAAGTGAAACTATCATACCCGCCTCTCAAGTGTAGGGACTTCCTGGATAGCCACCCCAAATGGAACAAGGTCCACAGTACCAAATGATTCTGAGGATATATATAGAAAAAGTTAAATGTGTAGATCTTGGGCATCAGGTACCCCGAAAACAAAACATATATAAAAATGTGGATATATTACCATCAATGAGGATCAAGAAGACTCTTGTCGACTTGAACTAAGATCAGGTCCTTGATGCTTTTTCACAGATGCATATGGGGGTGAGGGACCAGGTATACACGATGCGTGGATTTCAAGCACATATAATGTGTATATAGCATATAGCAGGCCGTAGATACCTAAGTTTAATGTACCCAATAAAGGGTTTCCAAAAATTGCTCAATTTGAGAAGGTTATTTGCGGTTTTTAAAAGGATGTGGCTATGTCACAGCAAAAAATACCTGAGTAGGATAGCGTATATATATATATATATATGTAGATTCTCCTCCTGAGAGGAATTCCAAAAAATTCCCCGAGTATACAGGGTAAATTAGGCCCATGAATCATGCCCTATTAACGCCATGTAGGCTCTGTAAATCTCAACAGCCGTAAGCTTTTAAATAACTTGCCACCGGTGGAAGATATGTTTCCCTGAGGGATTGCCGTTTGCGAACCGCTGTGATAGTAGCCCACTGGTAGTTCTCAGAGGGTCTTGGGCCTACCTAACAGGGAGCTGTGACACCGCCGTTCCTTCCCGCCTCGTGGGCGCCGCACCCTGTGAAGACGCCGAGCGTAGTGACGTCAATACGTTGACGCGTTTCGTCCGCCAATCACCGCAGACTTCGTCAGAACTGGGAGGGGACTTCAATCCTTTGCCTTTTATGGTGCACTAATTGCATACCAGAAAGTCTCCACCTCGCCATCTTGTGTTGAAAGAATATCACTACATTGGGAATGTCCAAAAATGAATTAAAACACATATCTTGAATTTTAAAATGATTGCTGGATGTAGAAGAGGAGCCTAATTACTATAGATCAAATTATCTTCCAAAAGAATGATAAACAGGAGATTATTATTAACATATTTCACGTTCACATAGGGAAACATCAAAACCAAGTCCAGCCACCAGAATTTCAAAATCAGTCCTATTATTCTATATGCTCACCACCTACCTAATAAGAGTAGAAAAGGTTGAACAATTAGGTTCATATTTTGTCCACAGAGGCCCATATTTAGTTCATATAAAGGATATCGCAATGTAGATTATAACTCAGGGTATATAGAGAGTTCAGGGGAATTCATTTCAAAAACACCCCAAAGTTGAGTTCCGTGTTTAATCCAGATGGGACAAGTGCCCCTAGGGTATAAATCCAGAATTTTTCTTTTTGTAGGAGGACTTTATCAAAGTCACCCCGACGAGCCGAAATATTCAGCAGAAAGATCCCTTTTACTTTTAGACCATCTGTTTTACCCCCGTGTACTTCTTTAAAGTGTTGCGCCAGTGGGTTCACTTTTTCTCCCTTTCTTACATTCCTATTTTCATTTCTAATGTCTCTCAGATGTTCACCGATCCTAGTCCTAAGGCTTCTTTTGGTTTTACCTATATATATCTTTTTACATGGACATTCTATCATGTATACCATTTTACTACTAGAACAATTAATGAAGCTTCGTATTTGAAATGTCCTAGAGTTATCATTATTGAAAAACTGATTAGACTTATGTACAAATGGACAAATCTGACAATGACCACATGGAAACATACCATATACGCCAGTCTTCCTAGTTAGCCAGTTTCTCTGTGGTGCCCTCTGAAATTCTGATTGTACTAGTATATCATTTAGATTCCGAGTTCGTTTTGCCACCATGTGTGGACTCTCTCCCACCACTTTCGCTATCTGCGGATTTTGAATTAGTAAATGCCAATGGGAGTCCAGGGCCTTCTTAACTTCATCCCATTGTTGTCCAAATTTAGTTATGAATCTTACCGGTTGGTTTTCAGTATTCGCAGCTGCCTTTGGTTTTGATTTATTAATTAATTCCTCTCTTGTTTTACCGAGGGCTTTTCTTTTTGCTCTTCTTAGGGTTCTATGTGAATAGCCCCTCTCTCTGAAACCTTTGTAGAGCTGGATAGATTCATGTCTATATTCTAATTCTTCTGTACAGTTTCTTTTTATTCTCTGGAACTGACCTATAGGGATTCCCTGTTTCAGACTCCTTGGATGATAGCTATTAGCATGTAAAAGTGTATTGGCCGCTGTTTCCTTTCTAAATGTTTTAGTGACCAGTTCATTTTTGTGGACAGAGATTGACAAATCCAAAAAAGTTATCACCTCTCTATCTACTGTATAAGTGAGTTTGATATTCCTATCATTCTTGTTCAAAAATTCCATAAAGCTTTTAAGCTCATCCATACCTCCATCCCATACCATTAGGACATCATCAATGTATCGCAACCAGGTTATTGCATATTGTTTATAGGGAGTGGAGGGATATACTAATTCCTCCTCCCACAGACCTAGATGTAAACATGCGAATGCCGGGGCCCAGGGTGCTCCCATGGAGGTACCACATATTTGCTGATAGAAGGAGCCCAGAAACTGAAAACAGTTATGGGTCAGCATAAACTCAAGCAAATCCAATATAAATTCATTTTGAGCCCCCATTTCAGGAAAGTACATCTCCAGAAAAATGGGCCACCGCTTTCTGTCCCCAAACGTGTGGGATGGAGGTATACAGTGATTCCACATCGATGCCCACCAGGAGTGCACCTTCTGGTACTTTTACATTTATAATCTTTTTAAGTACATCCCCCGTATCTCTTACATACGATCTGAGTTCCAAGACCAAATCCTTGATTAAGTCATCTACAAATTTACCTATTGGTTCCAGGGGGCCACCAATAGCAGATACTATGGGGCGTCCCGGTGGTTGAGAGGGATTTTTATGTATTTTTGGGATTACATAGAAGGTGGGGATGTTATATGTTTCAACTGTCAGCATATCACATTCCCGTTTGGTTAATAGATTTGCTTCACGTGCCAATCCCACTTTTTTATTTAAATCAACCACAAGTTTTGGGAACGGGTTATTATGTAGTTTGCGATATGTATCCAGACTCCTTAGCTGTCTAAGCACCTCCTTCTCATATTCCACACTCTCTAATAGTACTACATTCCCCCCTTTGTCACTCTTTTTAATCACAATGTTTTTAGCATTTCTAAGTTCCATAAGGGCTATTTTTTCACCCCTGGTGAGGTTATCAGCATTCCTCATTGTCCAGTCTATTTTTCCAAGGTCATCATGCACGAGATCTAAGAAAGTACTTAGCCATTTATTTTCCCTAATATTAGGCATTCTTTTGGAAGGAGTTTTTAGTCTAGTATGTCTTTTCCACTTGTTAGAAACATCCCCCTCCCCAAACTCACTGTCTGTGGGAGTCTCGTCAAGAAGACTAATAAGATCTCTGAATGCCTGTTGTTCCCTCTCTGAATTCAGATCACAGGGATTCTGTTCTTCTCTAGATACATATGGAATTCTTAAAAGGATCTTTCTCAGAAACAAGTTCAAGTCTTTATAGACCTCAAACAAGTCCATTTTGTCCGTAGGAGAAAAGGTTAGACCTTTCCGCAGTAAATCATAGTGTCTTTTTTTCAATACAAAGTTAGATAGATTTATTACCTTAAGGTCATTCGTTCCCCTCTTGATTAGTCTTTATCTCTTGTGACTCCTGGTTCGATTTTGATTGGATGGTTTGAGGGCAATTGGGGTGTTTCTTTCTTCCTTTGTCCCATTCATTTGTTTGTTTATCTGTTTTAGTATTCCATGGTTCTCGCCATCTGTTTTTTCCTCTAAAAAAATGACAGATCTCTTATAACTTTCATCATCATCCTCACTCATTGATGAATATCCTCTATTATTTCTAGAAAAATGTTTTTTACGTTTTGATCGACTCCTTCCTCTACTATTAGTTAGGTCAAATATCTCACCTTTCTCCCAGTCCTCTAAGTCTCTTCTAAATTTTTGTTGTTTCGTAAATTTCAGGTTTTTTTGTATTTTTTCTATCTCTTTTTCTAAGGAAATCATTGTGTTTATCAAACTCAGGATCATTCTTCAGGGGATCAAGTGATTTTGCGCTCTCATTAATTTCATTAGAGAGTTCATTTAGTTGAACCTTCTCTTCTTCCACAATTAATCGCATAATCTCTATGCCATGTTTTATACAGACCTCTTTCCACCTTTCCAGAAATCTGGGGGTGTGAAGATGTTCTGCTGGAATTACCCTTTCTCTTAATCCCCTGGGAACAATCCCTCTTTCTATATATGATTCAAGGGATGTAATATCCCACTTTCTATTCAAATATTTAGAAGTTAGTTTCTTGTGTAGCTTAAACTTGGTCCTGATGTCTCCCTCGTTTCCCTCTCCTTGGGGGTCTAAGTTCTTAGTAAATGCAGATCTAATTTCCGCATCCATCTCCTCATTGATCTGATAGGCCATTACCTCTTTAGGTATTTTCCCTTCCACATAGGGAAACTTTTTAACATGATTTTATATTTTTTTCATATGTACACCGTGCTCATGTTTAACCTCCCTATGATCTATGTGATCAAATAAAGTATTGTTAAATTCATTTGAATTCACACTACTCCGCGTGGATTACTTAGAAACCTTCTTTTTAGATAGGTGTGTTCTTGTCACACTATCATATTGTTTAGTACCCTTAATATCTACACCTAACCTCCTCCACCTACTAGATAGGTTTGGCTTGCTCTCTGGCATTCAAGTCAATCCCCAGAAATCACTGGCGCTTAACATCTCACTCTCCCCTAACGAGTTAACTCATCTGAAACGAGTACTGCCATTCACATGGTCGCAAGGCTCCATTCCCTTTTTAGATATAAAACTCACCCCGAATATATCAGGCCTCTATGCCGCTATCTATATTCCTATGCTAGCTCACCTAACTGCACTTATGACTAAATGGTCCTCCCTCCCACTAGCTTGGCTAGGCAGAATAGCAGCAGTGAAGATGTCAATCCTCCCCAAAATTCTTTATCTCTTCAGAGTTCTCCCCATCCCATTACCCGCCCACTACCTCCGTGCCTTGCAGCGCCGCATTCTTTCCAGTATCTGGGGCAAAGTCCGTTCACGTGTTTCTCGCTCTACCCTCTATCGACTGAAACTCAGTGATGGACAGGTCTCCCAGACATCAGCAAATACTACCACGCAGCGCACATAGCATAACTACCTAAATATCACGCTACCTAGGAAACCCCACAGTGGGTTATTTTAGAATCAATAGAGTGTGACCCTCTATCTACAGCAAACCTTCTATGGTTAAGGCCCATTGACCGCTGTACGATTACAAACCCTATCACCTCTCACTACCTGCTCCTCTGGGATAAACTGAAATCCCGTTATCTCCTGCAATCCCCCCATAACCTCCTTCTTTCATACTTCCACAATCCAACTTTTCCCCCAGCCTGGTCCTCACCACACAACTTCAGACTCTGGTCCGCTGCAGGTCTTACCCAATCCCACCACTTCACACTCAAAAATAAATTTAGATCCTTTACCTCATTATGTGAATTCCATGACCTCCCCACCTCTGAGCTATTCCGATATCTGCAGTTGAAACATTTTTTCACTCCATACACAACAGCTGTCAATCCAGTATCCCCATTGTCCCCTTTTGAGCGGGCATGTCATAAAGACCCCCATAGACGAGACCTCATCTCACACTTATACACACCATTTTCACGACCACAACCTCAACATTAGCATCAGCATCATTGCCCTCATATGCACATAACTGGGAAGCAGATCTGGAACGGCAAATTGACCCTTCAGATTGGGACATCATTTGGTCCAATACCAAAGAGTCGTCACAAAACATTGTAGCCTTGGAGACCAATTACAAAGTCCTAACCTGCTGGTATCTAGTCCCAGCGAGAATTGCCAAATATACCCTTAATTACTCCGCAACTTGTTTCAGAGGCTACGCAGACTCGGGAACATGTTTTCATACATGGTGGGATTGCCCAGCCGTCCAAGTTTTTTGGGCGGATGTCTTTAAAATACTATCCGCACTTTGCTCCACAACCCTCATACCAAATCCATTAGTTGCGCTACTCAACTTGCAACCACCAGATATTTCTAAAATACAAATCAAACTCGTTCTACAAATTATCACTGCAGCAAAACAGGTTATTGCTAAGTCATGGAAATATTCCTCGTTAAGCATAGCTGCAGTTAAAAACAGGATCACTCAGTCCATGATCCATGCGAAAATAGAAGCCACTATCCTAGATTCCATCCCCAAATTTAGGAAGATTTGGAACCCCTGGGTAGAACATTACCTCCCACCTAACTTTGATGATTTGCTTCTCAACTCATAACCAATGCTCTTAGTTACTTTGGTACCATTCCTCAATAAAATTAAGTTTTTCTTACTTCTTCTCTAACCGTGGAGCCGTACACACCTCCCACACCCTCCATTTTCTACTACTCCCCCACCCCCCTTTTTTTTTTTTTTTTTTCTCTCTTCTTCTCTGTTAGGCTTTAGTTGCCAGATGCTAGTTATTCTGTTTTTGTTTCCTAACCCTGTATATATGGGAAATTTTACTGTGCAAATGTTTTACACATGAACAAGAAAATAAAAAAATTATAATCCTTCACCCCACAGTTGATAAAAGGAAAGGCTAAAATCCCAGCAAAGCATGATCCAATTTGGAGGCAATCGGATATTCCCTGGATCAACTTTACCTATAAATGTTAGTAATCAGTTAAATTATGTGTATCCAAAAAATAATCCAGGCATTTTTTAAAGCAATCCACTGAGCTGGCCAGAACCAACTCCTGAGGAAGCCTATTACACATTTTCAAAGTTCTTACTGTGAAGAAACCTTTCCTTATATGGAGATTAAATTTCCTTCCAGACATAAAGAGTGCCCCCTTGTCCTCTGTGATAACCTCAGGGTGAATAACTCTACACCGAGTTCACTATATGAACCACTGATGTATTTATACATGGAGATCATATCCCCCCTTATGTATTATACATGGAGATCATATCCCCCCTTATGTATTATACATGGAGATCATATCCCCCCTTATGTATTATACATGGCGATCATATCCCCCCTTATGTATTATACATGGAGATCATATCCCCACTTATGTATTATACATGGAGATCATATCCCCCCTAGTGTTATGTATTATACATGGTGATCATATCCCCCCTTATGTATTATACATGGAGATCATATCCCCCCTTATGTATTATACATGGTGATCATATCCCCCCTTATGTATTATACATGGAGATCATATCCCCCCTTATGTATTATACATGGAGCTCATATCCCCCCTTATGTATTATACATGGAGATCATATCCCCCCTTATGTATTATACATGGAGATCATATCCCCCCCTTATGTATTATACATGGAGATCATATCCCCCCTTATGTATTATACATGGAGATCATATCCCCCCTTATGTATTATACATGGAGATCATATCCCCCTTATGTATTATACATGGAGATCATATCCCCCCTTATGTATTATACATGGAGATCATATCCCCCCTTATGTATTATACATGGAGATCATATCCCCCTGATGTATAATACATGGAGATCATATCCCCCCTTATGTATTATACATGGAGATCATTTCCCCCTGATGTATAATACATGGATCATATCCCCCCTTATGTATTATACATGGAGATCATATCCCCCCTTATGTATTATACATGGAGATCATATCCCCCTTATGTATTATACATGGAGATCATATCCCCCTTATGTATTATACATGGAGATCATATCCCCCTTTATGTATTATACATGGCAATCATACCCCCCCTTATGTATTATACATGGAGATCATATCCCCCTTATGTATTGTACATTCTGATCATATCCCCCTTATGTATTATACATGGAGATCATATCCCCCCTTATGTATTATACATGGAGATCATATCCCCCTTTATGTATTATACATGGTGATCATATCCCCCCTTATGTATTATACATGGAGATCATATCCCCCTTTATGTATTATACATGGTGATCATATCCCCCTTATGTATTATACATTCATATCCCCCTTATGGATGGATCATATCCCCCTTATGTATTATACATGGAGATCATATCCCCCTTATGTATTATACATGGTGAGATCATATCCCCCCTTATGTATTATACATGGTGATCATATCCCCCCTTATGTATTATACATGGTGATCATATCCCCCCTTATGTATTATACATGGAGATCATATCCCCCCTTATGTATTATACATGGAGATCATATCCCCCCTTATGTATTATACATGGTGATCATATCCCCCTTATGTATTATACATGGAGATCATATCCCCCCTTATGTATTATACATGGTGATCATATCCCCCTTATGTATTATACATGGAGATCATATCCCCCCTTATGTATTATCCATGGAGATCATATCCCCCCTTATGTATTATACATGGTGATCATATCCCCCCTTAATCTCCTCTTCTTAAGAGAGAATAAATTAAGTTCCTCTAATCTTTCATCATAGCTGATCTCCATGCCTCTTATCAGTTTGGTTGCCCTTCTCTTTACTTATTCCAGTTCCCCAATGTTCTTTTTGTGAATTGGTGCCCAAAATTGAAGTGCAATTTTGAAAGTGGAAATATGCTTTAATGTACATAGAAAGGTATGAATGAGCCTTCATTCTCCTCTCTTCCTCAGACTATGTCTGTGTATATACCAACTCAACCAACTCATCTACTCAACAATACAATGATTGCAACGTTCTAAAATAAATTGGTTTTAATGGATAATGGTAAAGGGCAGTGGAAGGTTTTTTTGTTTTGTTTTTTGGGGGCTTTTTTGTGTGAATGTAGTGCTCAGTCAATATAGTCTCTGCAGTATTTAGCAACACAAACAACATTTCTATAAGGAATCCCTACATTCATTATTGTAGCTCTTGAAAACCCATAATGTGTATACAAACATTGGTTATCTGTATAAAAAATAATCAGGCTCCTGGGATAATTATGGATAATCATGCCTCAATAGAGTGAAAGCTGAACAATAATTATAAAGTCTGGAAATTAGGCAATACTCAGGGGGACCTAAATGCCAAATTAAATTGATCACATGAAAATAGGCAATTAGATCTACGTTGCAGGACATATCTTGTTGGTGATAACAATGAATGGAGGAGCAGGAAGATGGTTTGTAACCCTGAAATTTCAAGATGGCCATATTAAATGAGCAACAGCTGCAATAAATGGTCTGTAGTTTTAGGTTGGTGGTAAATTGCAAAACACTATTAAGGTCCAAAGACAGATTTACACTTTGTGCCCCCAGGGCACGCTATCTTGCACTGACCCTCTCTTAACCCAAACTGCCTAGCCTTTGTATTTTTGTAACAATTTTTTGAGGTCCTGGCAGAGACCTGAATTAGAAAATCTGATGGAATATATAATCTCTATTAAGGAGATAAAATTACCACATGGACAAAACTAATTTGATAGTATAATCTGTCCTGCTACAGATATGTAATACGGGTACACTCATCCATGGTCCTTAATGTCAACCTGTAATGGACAAGCCCCATACATCACCATATCCAGCCAAAAATTCCTCACTATCTTGAGGAATGCAAATGTTGCATTATAAAGTGCAATACAAACCACTCCAACAAAAAGAGAGGGGGGGAGGGGGAGGAGTAAAAAAAGTGCCCCCAAAGAAAGACCCAAAGAAAAGAAAAAAGAGGCTCTACATGTTTCACTCCAAAAAAACAGAGCTTCGTCAGGAATATATAGAATTAAAATAGGTCACATAGTGGCTGGAAGTTGTGCTCAGTATCACATGGTGGCAAAATGGCACCTACTGTTTGCTTCACCTCTATATATAGAGGTGATGGCCATCAAAATGGCCCCCACACATGCTCAGTACTTCAACAGATGCCATCTTGTGGACAAAAAACAAAACCACAGCAGCATATCAATCCATAACACAATACATACTGCTGGTGCGCTCAAACAATGTTGATGCTCCACTAATTAAGGACCAAAATTACAGTTCACAGCATTTAAAATCAAACAGGAAGCGCAGAGTCCCTACTCGTACACAAAAGGAAGGAAGGTAAAGCTTTCATTTAAACCATAAGGTGCCCTTGAGCCTAAACAGAAAATCCTTTTTGCTTCAACTTTCAAAAGACATTTATCTAGGTCTCCATTTCTAGGACCCAGATTATATTTGTCAATAATCCAAAAGTTTAGGGGTTCAGCCTTACCCTCATGTTTTTGTATCATATGTCTTGCTACTGGTCTATCATTATTTTGAGCAATGTCGTTCACATATCCAAGAACACGTCTCCTAAAAGGGCACATTGTTTCCTTCATATACAGTTGTGTTCAAAATAATAGCAGTCAGACATCACTAACCGGATCAATCACTGTTTTTGGTGGAAATGATATTTCTACATGGCAAATAATTTACTAGCAGGTGTAGTAGAGTAATAGAAATCCAACAGACCCAACAGTCATGACATGCATGCTGCTGATTCTGTGTAATTGAATCACTAATTGAAAGGGGCATGTTCAAAATAATAGCAGTGTGGAGTTCTATTAGTGAGGTCATTCATTCTTTGAAAAACAGGTGGCAATTATTGCCCTTATTTAAGGAAGGAAGGCAGCAAATGTTGTACATGCTGGTTACAGTGCATTTCTCTCTGAAATTCTGAGAAAAATGGGTCGTTCCAGACATTGTTCAGAAGAACAGCGTACCTTGATTAAAAAGTTGATTGGAGAGGGGAAAACATATAAAGAAGTGCAGAGAATGATAGGCTGCTCAGCTAAAATGATCGCAAATGCTTTAAAATGGCAACCAAAACCTGAAAGACGTGGAAGAAAGCGAAAAACTACCATTCAAATGGATAGAAGAATAGCCAAAATGGCGCGGACTCAGCCAACAATCATCTCCAGGAAGATGAAAGAAGGTGTGACGTTCCCTGTGAGGACTGTTACAATTAGAAGACGCCTATGTGAAGCCAAGCTATCTGCAAGAACCCCCGCAAAGTCCCACTGTTGAAAAAAAGACGTGCTGAAGAGGTTACAATTTGCCAAAGAACACATTGACTGGCCTAAAGAGAAATGGCGCAACATTTTGTGGACTGATGAAAGTAAGATTGTTCTTTTTGGGTCTAGTGGCCGGAGACAGTTTGTCAGACGACCCCCAAACACTGAATTCAAGCCACAGTACACTGTGAAGACAGGGAAGCATGGTGGTGCAAGCATCATGATATGGGGATGTTTCTCATACTACGGTGTTTGGGCCTATTTATCACATACCAGGGATCATGGATCAGTTTGAATACATCAGAATACTTGAAGAGGTCATGCTGCCTTATGCTGAAGAGGAAATGCCCTTGAAATGGGTGTTCCAACAAGACAACGACCCCAAACACACCAGTAAATGGGCAACATCTTGGTTCCAGACCAACAAGATTGACGTTATGGAGTGGCCAGCCCAATCCCCGAATCTTAATCCAATAGAAAACTTGTGGAGTGACATCAAAAATGCAGTTTCTGAGGCAAAAGCAAGAAATAGAGCAGAACTGTGGAATGTAGTCCAACCATCCTGGGCTTGAATACCTGTTCACAGGTGCCAGAAGTTGGTTGACTCCATGCAACACAGATGTACAGCAGTTCTCAGAAACAGTGCTTTTTTTTTAAAAAAAAAATATATTTATTAATTTTTCAATTCATATACAAGTCATTTCAACATTTCTATTAAAATATTTATGAAAAACATATTTTCTCCTTATATAATTTATTCCTATATATGACTTTCTTTTTCTTTCTTACCATCCCCCCCTCCCATACCCCCCCCCCCCCCCCTTCTATCTCTCCATCTCCCTCCCTCACCCTCCCACGCTCCATATTCTCTCTTCTCTCATTTACTCCATATAATTCTGTTGTTCCTGAATCCAATTCTAAACCGACTTCCAGGGACATTATCTCTTCGTCTATTTCACCATTTCTTTATATTCTCCCCATCCTTTCCATTTTTTATTATACATTACCAGCTTGTCCTCGTACGTATAATACAATCTTTCTGTCCCGGAAATCTGATTTACTCTACCCATCCAGTCTTCCTCAGTTGGCACCTCTCTTTTCTTCCAGAACCTGGGTATCAGGCTCTTTGCTGCTGCTAAGTAACACCATATCCCCGAATTCTTATATGCTTTCACTGGGAGTTCTGAGATATGGAGGAGGCATAATTCTGGATCTAATCTTATATTGATTTTAGTAATTTTCCCTATCAAGTAAACTATCCTTTGCCAGAACACCTGTATTTCTGGACACTCCCACCACATATGATACCACGTGCCCACCTCTCCACAGCCTCTCCAACACATCTGTGAAATTTCCGTATTCATCTTGTGCTCCAGGTTGGGGGTAATGTGCCATCTATTCAAACACTTATAATTTATTTCTACTTCTCTCATACTAATATTTTCGTGAATTAATGTAAACATTTTCTTCTTCTCCTCCTCCTCTATTTTTCTTCCCATATCTCTTTCCCATTTCTCTATGTGCATTACTTTTGTGTCTGTGTCAAGTTCCATTAATATCTTGTGTATTTTTGCCATTCCGTGTCTACCATTTCCCCCGTGACTCAAATATTCTCTCAAATGGATTCTAGTAGTCTTTTCTAGTTCTTATAGGCTTTGGAAGGCTTTCAAAAAAATTCTTCAGTTGGTAATATCTTAGTCTATCCATCTTATTAAAGACTTCACCCTTTCTTTCCTCCATATCCTTATATGACCCAATATCCTCTCCTACCATTATATCTCTCAATTGCGCCTCCTGTTTTATAATCCATTTCCCTGCTATACTGTCCATACCCGGGATGAAATATTTTGTGTTCCTAAGTGGTATTAATTGTGAATTAAAAACCCACCCCTTTTGTCTGTGTAATAAATCCCATTCTTTTAAAACATTAAGAGTGTACGTGCTTGTGCTCTCCTCTAATTCCCTATATTGTGCAGGTACCCAGATACTATTACTTAAACTTATTCCACTCAGTGCTTTCTCAATTTTAACCCAACTTTTCTCCGGATTATGAATCCAGTCGAAAATTCTTAATAATCCCCGCTTTGTAATATCTCCTAAAATCTGGTACCCCCAATCCTCCTCTTTCTTTACTTCTAGTCAACGTTTCATAACCTATTCTAGGCTTTTTATTCCTCCATATACATTTTATTATCATTTTCCTCAGTTCTTTAAAATATGCCTCTGGGAGTTTGATTGGAATTATGTGAAATTTATATAATACTTTGGGGACAATTACCATCTTTATCAAGTTTATGCGACCTATCCATGATGGGTTTCCATTTCCCACCCTCCTCAGCTCCTCCTTAATTTCATTTAATAACGTTATATAATTGGCTTTATAAAGGTTCTTAATTGAGGCTGATAGTTTTATTCCTAGGTATTTTAATTCTTTATCTCTCCAAAGGAAAGGGAATTCCTCTTGTAGTTTTTCCCTTTCGCTGTTTTTGAGATTTATGTTTAAGATTTCGGTCTTTGTCGGGTTAATTTTCAGGTTCGACAGGTCTCCGTACTCCCTCAATGCTTTCATTAAATTTGTAAGTGATGCTCTAGGGTTTCCAACATAAAACATCAGGTCGTCCGCATAAGCCACTACCTTGTGTTCTCTATCACCTATCTTTATTCCTTTTATGTCTAAGTTCTTCCTGATCATGGACAGTAAGGGCTCCAGTGATAACACATATAACAATGGAGACAATGGACATCCCTGTCTTGTACCATTTGACATCTTAAAATACTCTGATCTTCCTCCATTTACCATTATGGTAGCGGTAGGCCCTCTGTATAACTCTCCAATCCACCCTCTCATTCTATCTCCCATTCCTAACGCTTCCAAAGTGTCCATCATAAAAACCCAACTCACTCTGTCGAATGCCTTCTCAGCATCTATCGACATCAGTATCATTGGGGTTTTCCCTTTTTTACCCTTCTGAATAAGCAACAGTGATCGCAAAGCATTATCTCTACCCTCTCTTCCCGAGACAAACCCCACCTGGTCTCCATGTATCCAATCCGGCATCAGCTCTTTCAGTCTATTTGCCAGAACCTTTGCATATATTTTAGTGTCTACATTCAGCAGCGCTATGGGACGATAACTCGCTCATTGCGAGGGGTCTTTATCTTCCTTCTGTATCAGTACTATATTAGCCTGTAAAGACTCTCCCCTTATCTCCATCCCATTCCCCAAGGCGTCCATGTAAATCTTCAATTTGGGTATTAAAAGCTTTTTATATTTTTTTATAGTATTTAGCCGTATATCCATCCGGACCCGGGCTTTTCCCTCCCGCCATGCTTTTTAACGCTATTTTTATTTCCTCTGAAGTTATTTCTGCCTCTAAAGAGTTCAGTTGTGTTTCTCTTAATTTCGGTAGGCCTGCCTCCTCTAGGTATGTCTTTCTTTTCCCTCAATTTACTGTTTCCGTTTTCTTAAACATATCCTGAGGTATGATATTATACAGCGCATTATAATACTCTTTAAATATTCTAGCAATATCCTTGGTTGAGTGTACAAATTCTACCTTGGGATTTCTTATTTTCTCAATATAATTTCTATTTTTCTTCTTTCTTAAAGTTCTCATTAAATACTTTCCCGGCCTATCTCCCCATCTATACCTTTCACTTGTTATTTTATTAAAGACTCTTCTTTTTTTCCTCTTCCATTACATTCTCTAATTCTTCTTTCTTCTTTATTAACATCTGCATTATCTCCTTATATCTTTCCCTTTTATGCACCTGTTCAAGATCATATATTTTATTTAATAATCTATTTATCTTTTCTCTCCTTTCTTTTTTCTTTTTTTGCCCCCATTGCAATGAGTAGACCTCTGATGTAAGCTTTATGTGCTTCCCACACCGTTGCAACCGACACATCCTCTGTTTCATTCTCTTCAAAAAACCATTCAATTTCCCTCTCAATTCTTTGACCAATCTCTTCCTCCATGAGAAGTGCCTCATTCAGCCCGCCATACATAACCTTCTCTCCCTTCTCTACCCCATCTTAACTTCATTGCAAATGGGGCATGGTCCGACAGGGTGCTTCCTTCAATTTTTACTTCTACCACCAACTCTATCATTCGATGTTCTACTAATATGTAATCTAGTCTAGAATAAGTCTCATGAACATGCGAAAAGAAAGTATAATCTCTTTCCTTCATATTCCTAATTCTCCAGATGTCCACCAGCTGACACTCATGCAACAATTTCTTTAACATTCTCAAGGACTTGCTTTCCTCTCTCCTCACAGAGGAAGTGGTGTCCATCCGCGGGTCCATACAGATGTTAAAGTCTCCAGCTACTATCATACACCCCCTTTTAAAATCCATCAATCTCTTCAACACTTCTCTCATAAACCTCTGTGGCCTCTTATTTGGACTGTATATGTTTGCTATTGTACACTCAATTCCCTGTAATTTACCTCTCAAAATTAAAAACCTTCCCTCCAGATCCGTTAATCTCTCCTCCACCTCGAACCTTATATTCTTTGCAAAGCCTATAGCAACCCCTTTTGCTCTTTTAGTTGGTGAATCCGCATAAAACCATGTTGGAAAATATCTAGTCCTCAATCTAACCTTCGACTCTATCTCTAGGTGTGTTTCTTGCAAAAATACCACTGATGATTTTCTATGTTGTAGTTCTTTAAATAACCTAAATCTCTTTCCTGGACAGCTTAACCCTTTTACATTGTAGGTTATATATTGGATTTCTTCCATCTTACTCTTTTCCTACTGTCTCCTTCTTCCTCCTTCCCTTCCTCTTTCTTATTCCTATAGAGCGTTTTTATCCCACTACACTTTTCTCTCCCCTTATCCCTCCCCCCCTCTCTCAGTACTCCCCTCAATCCCTTTCCTCTCCCTCCCCCCCCCCCCTCGCCACCTCTCCCCCCCCCCCTCCCCCCTCTTTTTAGGCCTTCGCTTTGCCTAACCATCATTTGTGGAGGTAGCATCCACTTTTGACTTAATCCTTAGGGCTTCACTCCTCCTATGGACAGCCTCCCCTCCCTCCGGATACCCCCCTTGAACCCCTTTACTTATACTTCTAAAGAAGGAAAAAGGAGTTAAGCTAGAGGGACAAGGGAGGAAAAGGCGATGGAATGGGAGCAAGGAGAGAGAAGAAAAAGAAAAAAAAAAAGACTTCTCTCCCCTTCCCTCTCCCTCCCTGCCCTACCTCCCCCCCTCCACCCGTCTCCACTCCTCCCCTCTTTTTGATCTATTTCCCCCAGATTCTTCTTCCCAACCATTAATTTCAATTTTCTGCATTTCAAGTCTATCGCAAAAATTTCTCAAGTCCTCTGGGAACCTCAAATGGGCTGTTATTCCGTTTTTCCATCCTATTAAACACTCCGGTACCCCCCATCTATATTGCACCTTCTGTTTTTTCATCTGCTCCAGCAAAGGCCTCAGAGCTCTCCTCCTCCGGAGAGTCTCTGATGACAATTCCGCATATATTTGGATATCCATTTCTCCATACTTTATTACTGAGTTTCCCTTAGTTTTCCTCCAAATTCTTTCCCTTTGCTGCAGTTCATAAAATTTAACAAGTATGTCTCTCGACCTGTCCTTCTCATAATTCCCCTGGAGTTTCCCATTTCTAGAGATTCCTTCTATATTAGTCCTTTCCATTTCAGAGTTTCCCATTATAAAGTTCAGTATTTTGCAAACCATCTCTTCCAATAGTTCTCCTTTTAAACTTTCCGGTACCCCTCTTATCCTTATATTTCTCCTTCTTTCTCTATTCTCTTGAATTTCCGCCTTGTACTGCAATTTTTCCTGAGCTTTTTCCATATTGATTATCTTCTTCTCTAATTCGGAAATAATCTGGGTCTGATTCTTAACTTTCTGCTCCGTTTCTTCCACTCTTAGCAACAACTGCCCCAGGTCATTCCGAATATTTACCATTTCTTGCTTTATTGTTCTCTCCAGATCTTTAAACATTACTGTCATCTCTTTTTTATTTGGGATTTGTAGATCTTTTTCTATCTCTGATATTTGTTGACTCCTGATATCCAATTCCATTGATTGTTTAGGACTATTTTGCATACTTAAATCAGACTCTCCTTTGTCATTTCTGCTCTGGGGCCTTTCTGGGGTCACATTTCCCTGGGATGTGTACTTTTTAATTGTCCCCGTTTGGGTCCCTTTAGGCCCGGTTCCTTTTACACTTTTATTTTTCATTTCTTCTGTATCTTTTATTTTTCTCTCATAGACTTGTGCTTTACAAAACGAAGAAACTAATAAGGTGTAGAGATAGAAATCCCAGCTCTGTCTGCCCACCTTTCTGTGTGCCTTTGCCTGCACCTAGTGTTCTTCTCCTTATTTATATTCTCTGGGGGTCCCCCCTTTTTCTCTCTCTCCCTGCTTTCCTCCAGCTCTATACAGTTTTTATATTTGGGGCCACCGCCAGACTCACTCACCCTTCCTGCGCTTCTCGTGAGACGGCTCCAGGCTCCATCCTCCAGCTCCTTCGGTAGGTCAGCTCTCTTCCTCTCAGGGGGACCCTCCATGACTTTCCTCCACTCTCTTCTTCTTTGTTGGGCAGGCTCACCATCAACCCCCTGCCAGGGCTCCAGGGGTGGCTGGTCGTCCGACAGGATGGAATCTCTACTGCTCCCTGTCAGCCTCCGGCTGGGTGGCCGGCTTCCTTGCCTCCCAGGGATGCACCGCGGCCGGTCACGTGTCCCGGACGCGCCTCCTTGTTTCCCGGCAACCAGGCTCAGCGTCCCCGCCTCTCTCCACTGGTCTCTGCTCCCGGCTCCCCTTCCCGCGGGCAGCCGCTCAGCCAAGGGAGCGAAGTGAGCCCGCCCAGTCAAGGTAGGTAGGGGGAGTTTAAGGTCCAAGGGGGATCGGTCGGAGGAGCCCCATGCGGGAGCTCCTACCACGAGCTCTCCGCCGCCGCCATAGTCAGGCTCCGCCCCCCAGAAACAGTGCTTATACAACTAAATATTCATTAAGTGATTCAAAGGAAAGCAAAATCTTCAAACATTTTTCAGTTTAGATAGTAAATGTTTGAGTTTGTAAAGAAGAATACAAACACTGCTATTTTTTTGAACAGTCTAATATTCACTTTTCTTCAATTCTTTTTAGAGGAACAACACAAATTTGATATATTTTTCTTCATGTTTTGATTTGGAATAGAATGTGTAGTGTTCCCAATGGATTTGTGTGTATGGAAATAAAATCTATTAGAAGGATTTTGAGCTTTATTCACTTTTTTTCAACACACTGCTATTATTTTGAACACAACTGTATTAGGAGTCATGGACATTTTAACGCATAAATCACCCCCTTTGTACTACAATTATAAAAATCTCTTATTTTAATGATCCCCCCATTTATAGGGTTAACAAACTTTTTGGTTTTGTTATAGAAAGTACATATAGAAGCAGCATCCGTGCTGACTCTTAATTTACAGCTTCTTCTAATAGCTGAAACTTGGTCTCCTCTACCATTAGATATGATGCCTATTATTGTTAAGCCTCACTATTGGCTTGGAGACTTATTGTTAATTATAGGAAATCCACCCTATCATTTGCTGATAGTACTACACACAAAACCCCAGCGCACAGGAACCACCTCCAAAACCTTACACCCAGGTATTAAATTGCTGCTGTACACAGTGTGGGGTTAGCTCAGGTGGGGGATCTCCTTCCCTGGGAAAAAGGTAGACCGCACAGCAGGCTTTCGTCAAAATCTGACTGGTTGTCAGTTTTATTTAAAAGGTTTGCAAAAGTATCAAAATAAACAAAACATCAAAATAAACCCTTGCCATCCAGGCACTAACTAAACAGAAGACGTTTCCTCTCTCAGAGGTGAAGGGCTTCTCCCTGTCACCCAAAACAAAACAAAAGCAAACATTTTCTTGTAGGTATAGTACACACACAGCTCTCTCAGAATACCTCTCTGAGTCCCAGGCCACGAGCCACTCCTTGCTCCAGCCCTGCCCTTTTTATATCACCTGTTGGTGGTCATCAGTGGAGCCCAAACTCTGGTCCGGACCCACCTGCTTAACTGTGGCCCCGAAAACCCGGAGTGGACTCCACCTAAACTGTCAGGTATGAGCATATGCGAGGTGACACATAGCGTCCCTCTATCACCTCGCCGTTCATCCTGTCACATATCCCCCCCCTCTGCTCAAGCCCCTGCGGCTGAGCAACTGTTCCAACCAGGCAATGGACCCGAGAGAGGGCATCTACATTACTTTGCAGTTTCCCCGCTCTGTGTTCCACTGTGAATTTGAACACTTGTAGCGCGAGAAACCACCTTGTCACTCGACTGTTTTTCTCCTTATTATCACACATCCATTTGAGTGGGGCATGATCAGTAACCAACTTGAACGGTTTTCCTAACAGGTAATATTTCAGGGCCTCCAAGGCCCATTTGATGGCCAAACATTCCTTTTCCACAATGGCATAGTTTCTTTCATGTTTGTTGAGCTTTCTACTTAGGAAGACCACAGGGTGCTCCTCCCCATCTCTGATTTGGGACAGGACAGCACCTAGTCCCACATCAGAGGCATCAGTCTGTACCACAAACTCTGTTGTGAAATCTGGAGTCACAAGCACAGGTTGAGCACAGAGAGAGCTTGTTTCAGCCTTTGAAATGTGGTCTCCGCCTCAGGATTCCACTTAATCATGACCGACCCCCTACCTTTTGTCAGATCTGTCAGTGGGGCTGCAATGGTGGCAAAATTGGGGATAAACCACCTGTAGTATCCCGTGATTCCAAGAAATGCCCGGACTTGCTTTTTATTTACAGGTTGGGGCCACTTTTGAATTGCCTCAATTTTATTGATCTGAGGCCTAATGAGTCCTTGACCAATGATGTAGCCAAGATATTTGGCCTCCTCTAAGCCTATGGCACACTTTCTGGGGTTGGCGGTAAGACCTGCTTTCCGCAGCGAATCTACTACCGCTTGCAAGCAGGACAAATGAGATTCCCAGTCTGGACTGTGGATGACGACATCGTCCAAATAGGCAGCGGCATATTGGCGATGTGGTCTTAGCGTTTTTTCCATCATTCGTTGGAATGATGCCGGAGCACCATGCAAACCAAATGGCATCCGCTTATACTGAAAGGACCCCTCGGGGGTAGAGAATGCCGTCTTTTCTTTTGCAGATTCCGTTAAAGGAATCTGCCAATAGCCTTTGGTCAGATCTAAGGTGCTTATGTACCGAGCCGTTCCCAACCTGTCAATGAGCTCATCCACCTGAGGCATCGGGTACACATCAAACTTAGACACACTGTTCAGTTTCCTGAAATCATTACAGAAACGAATTGTTCCATCTGGTTTTGGGACCAACACTATGGGACTCGACCACTCACTGTGAGATTCCTCAATCACGCCCAACTCTAACATGTCCTTTATTTCCTTTGCCACCGCTTCCCGCCTGGCCTCGGGTATTCTATAGGGCTTGACATTTACGCAGACCCCGGGCTGGGTAACTATGTCATGTTGTATGACCGTCGTCAGTCCAGGTAGGTGAGAGAAGAAATCTCCATTTTTCCTCACAAACTCCTTAACATCATTTTGTTGGGCTACTGACAAGGTTTCCGTTATAGGTACCTGAGGGACCACGGGAACCACGTCCTTTTGGGGGCTTGGTACTGCCAACAAACTTTCCCTGTCTTTCCAAGGTTTTAAGAGATTAACATGATAGATTTGTTCGGGTTTCCTTTTCCCTGGCTGGTAAACTTTATAAATTACTTCCCCCACTTTCTCCCTAATTTCAAAGGGACCTTGCCACTTTGCGAGGAATTTACTTTCCACGGTGGGGACTAGCACCAGCACTCTATCCCCATGGTTGAAGGTACGGATCCTGGCACCCCAGTTATAAACCCTTCTCTGGACCTCCTGGGCTTGCTCCATGTGTTCCCGAACAAGTGGCATGACAGCTGCGATTCTATCCTGCATCTGTGAGATATGCTCGATGACACTTCTATAGGGCGTGGACTCTATCTCCCAGGTTTCTTTTGCAACATCTAGCAATCCCCTGGGATGTCTACCATACAGTAATTCAAAAGGTGAATACAGGTAGATGCCTGAGGTACTTCTCGTATAGCAAACATGAGATATGGTAGCAAAAAATCCCAATTTCTCCCATCTTTGTCCACCACCTTTTTTAACATATTCTTAAGGGTCTTGTTAAACCTTTCCACAAGCCCATTGGTTTGGGGGTGGTAGACCGAGGTACGGAGATGGGAGATTTTGAACAATTTGCATAACTCTTTCATAACTCTAGACATAAATGGCATGCCCTGATCCGTTAATATCTCCTTTGGAATACCTGCACTACTAAACAACCGGACAAGCTCTTTGGCGATATTTTTAGCTGAGGTATTACGCAAGGGGATGGCTTCAGGATACCGGGTGGCATAGTCAAGTACCACCAGTATGTGCTGATGGCTCCGGGCAGACTTTACTACTGGACCCACGAGGTCCATGCCCACTCTTTCAAACGGTACTTCAATTATGGGTAGAGGTACTAGCGGACTGCGAAAATGGGGTGAGGGCGCAGAATATTGACATTCCGGGCATGACTCACAATGCGCTTTGACGTCTCCATGTAAGCCTGACCAAAAGAATCTCTGGGTTATTCTCTCCTTTGTTTTCTCTACACCCAGGTATCCACCCATTATATGCCCATGGGCTAAATCCAGTACCAATCCGGCAAAAGGGTTTGGGGACCACTAACTGTTCTACCACCTCCTCCCCTTGCTTTACCACTTGGTATAGCAAGTTATTGTTGAGAGCCATGTAGGGAAAAGACACCTCTACATCATTTTCATCTGGTTCCCCATCAACCATTTTATTATTTTCTCTGGCTCTATTAAGAGTGGAATCTTTCAGCTGTTCTGTACAGAAATCCTCCTTTCTGACCTCCAGGTTAGGCACGACATTCTGTCCACTCCCACTAGAACCCGAGATAATTTCTTGTTCCGTATCCTCAATGTCTGGGGTTGGATCCAACTCCTCCTGCTCCCCAGCCATTACAGAGAAAGGGAAAAGGTCTAAACCTTCCTTGGACACACCAACAGTTTCCCCTTCCACCTTGCCGTCAAAGGGGTCAGGAGTGAGTTCAGGAGTTTCCAGTGTTTCCCCAGCAGGGGGAGGGCGGTCCTCCTGACTCCCCTCCTTATCCCTTAACTTCCAGAAATGGGGAAAATCTCTCCCCAATATGGCTTCATGAAGCAGGGAGGGCACCACTCCCACTGACTGTGTCACAGGGCCCCAGGGAGTATCAATCTTCACCATAGCAGTCTGGTAATTACGTGTATCACCATGAATACAAATAACCCCAATTGTGCTAGGGTGTAACCTTGCAGGGTTTACCAAATCACTCTTAACTAAGGTCACAACACTACCCGAGTCTATCAGAGCAGTTACTGGCTTTTCATCAATTGCAATCACACACATTTGTTTTTCCATGCGTTTCTGACATGCTGCAGTACATACCACCTGTGCAAACAGAGACATGCGTTTTCCTACATAAGCATTTTCACATTGCATAGGTTCATCATTTAAAGGACAGTTTGCAGAAATATGACCTAACGCATGACACCGATAACATTTGATATGTTCAGTACCTAAACCTCTAAACGGCTTTGGGGACCTTCCTGACCTATTTGGCCAGTCTCTAGGTCCTAAGCCTACAGTCTCATTATCTGACACAATAGTCTTATCATTTTTTTCTGAGCCTTTGGCCCATGGAACAGTCTTACCGGATCTTCCGGATAGTTTTCCACCCCTAGTGACATTGGGGTACGGCCTGGGTGAATGAAAAAAGTCCTCAGCGGCTGCATATCTCTCCACCAGGTCCACCAGATCGTTTGCAGATTTAGGGTCTCCACGGCCGACCCACTTCCTCAAAGTGGCAGGGAGCGCACGTAAATATTGGTCCATGACCACACGCTCCACAATCTGAGGGCCTGACAATACCTCTGGCTGGAGCCACTTTTTGGAGAGATGTATCAAATCGAACATCTGAGATCTGGGTGGTTTGTCAGCCCTGTAATGCCACTGATGCACCCGCTGAGCCTGGACTGCAATGGTGACGCCCAGGCGTGCAAGGACCTCAGCCTTCAGTTTCTCATAGTCCTGGGCATCCCCTGGTTCCAGGTCATAATAGGCTTTTTGGGATTCACCTGTCAAAAATGGTGCAAGCAGTCCTGCCCATTGCTCCTTTTTCCATCCTTCCCGAACAGCAACCCTTTCAAAAGTTGTGAGGTAGGCCTCCACATAATCCGCAGGTGTCATTTTCTGCAAAACATAACTGGCCCGCGCCATTTTCTGCTCCCCTGGCAGCGGATCTGCAGATTCCTTCTTTAATTCTAACAGGTGTTGGGCCACCTGCTTAAGGAGCTCTCGGTTGGGCTTCATGTTGGGCTTGTTGTTGCTTGTTGGGCTTCATGTTGTGCCTGTTGGGCTTCATGTTGTGCCTGTTGGGCCTCCGCAAACTGGCGATTTGTCTCCCGTTGTACTGCATTGGCCTGCAGTAAGGCTCTTATTATTTCCTCCATCTTCCCACTTGCTCAGGACGTTGCCCGCATCCTCCACCATATGTGGGGTTAGCTCAGGTGGGGGATCTCCTTCCCTGGGAAAAAGGTAGACCGCACAGCAGGCTTTCGTCAAAATCTGACTGGTTGTCAGTTTTATTTAAAAGGTTTGCAAAAGTATCAAAATAAACAAAACATCATCAAAATAAACCCTTGCCATCCAGGCACTAACTAAACAGAAGACGTTTCCTCTCTCAGAGGTGAAGGGCTTCTCCCTGTCACCAAAACAAAATAACAGCAAACATTTTCTTGTAGGTATAGTACACACACAGCTCTCTCAGAATACCTCTCTGAGTCCCAGGCCACGAGCCACTCCTTGCTCCAGCCCTGCCCTTTTTATATCACCTGTTGGTGGTCATCAGTGGAGCCCAAACTCTGGTCCGGACCCACCTGCTTAACTGTGGCCCCGAAAACCCGGAGTGGACTCCACCTAAATTGTCAGGTATGAGCATATGCGAGGTGACACATAGCGTCCCTCTATCACCTTGCCGTTCATCCTGTCACAACAGGTAAATTAAACCAAAAAATATAAAAACACAAAAAACAGCGCAAATAAACACCTTACTTCAAATAATATAAACTTTGAGAATAATAAAATCAATAAAAATGTCCAAATCAAAAAATGTGTATTTTATAAAATATAAAAGTCCTTTTTCCAAAGCAAATGATGAAAAAATATTAATAGAAAAACAAAGTGTCTAAACCAGGAGAATACCTCCACCATCCACCAGTGAAAAAAACAATATTAACCGCACTCACCAGATGAAGGTGAGTAATACACCTTTTGGGATATATAGGGATCCCAAGGCCCCTCTAAACTTCCTGGACTCCTTTCCACCATATAGGATTTGAGAAGAATGTCTTCCACTGGTTCCTGCCTTGTCCTCACTCCAGACTCCACAGCAGTGCAAGGGAAAGAAATATAAATAGTGTAATCCTGCTAATACTAATATGTTGCTAAAAAAGCATAGCCAGACCACTCACATTTTTCAGATGAAAAAAACAGCATTTTTATTGCCTCTACAGGCTCATATAAAATCCAATACCGCCCTGACGTCCCGTGTCATATCCGGTGAGTGGAACGCACGCCGAGCGGTGTGTTCCAAGCGGCCATCTTGGAAACTGTCTGAATGTTATCCTGTCATCCCTTGCTGATCAAGCTGTGAGGTCTCTATTATGAAGCTTGGAAACATTGGATTTTATATGAGTCTGTGGAGGCAATAAAATGCTGTTTTTTCATCTGAAAAATGTGAGTGGTTTGGCTATGCTTTTTTAGCAACATATTAGTATTAGCAGGATTACACTAGCCAGTGGAAGAAATTCTTCCCAAATCCTATATGGTGGAAAGGAGTCCAGGAATTTTAGAGGGGACTCACACAAATGCTCTCTAAATTAGGCTCCTTTTCCATTCCACATATGATTATAGGGGGGGATTTTAGTTTAATCCTTTCACCTCACAAACATAGGGAGGTTCTATTCGAGTCTACTCCTTCAAAGCGGCAATGCTCCTCCTCAAAATCATTCCGTAAATTGATCACGGAGCATCGTCTCTTTGACGCCTAGCGGATTCGACATCCTACCCACAAACAATTTACTTTTTACTCTACACCTCACTGCAGTTACTCCCGCCTTGGTCACTTTTTCATTACAGCTCCTCTTCTCCCTCTCCTAGTCTATTCTGACATCAATCCCATCACCTGGTCTGATCACGCATCTTTGATCTTGAACATGTTATTCCCTAATGTTATCCCAAAAACAGGCCATTGGTGCCTTAATGAGACCTCTTTATCAACGGAACATCTCCGTACTGAGCTTTCTCAAGGACTTGATCTATACTTTCAACTTAATGTAGGCTCTGTAGCATCTACTTCAACCCTATGGGAATCCCATAAGTCGGTATTTTGTGTCCTTTGTATCTCCATGGGCTTTCGCCTAAGGAAGTCCTTGGAGTGTGCCAGGATTGCCCTAGTCTGCCAGTTAACCCTGGCTGAACGTAAACTCCTTGCAAAACAGTCTATTTCTGGGCTGTATAGAGTGACTTCTCTACGTGACCAAATCAAGGCTCTTGATGCCTGTAAGTCCACAAAATCTCTCCTCTGGGTCAGGCAAAATTCTATGAATTCTCTAACAAACCTCATCGAATGCTCGTTAACAGACTTAAAGCCCAATCCCCCTCTACGATGCTAGACCTTTGTATCCAGCCGAATGGGAGCCCTACTTATGATCCTCATGTAATGTTCTCCCTTTTTGGCTCATATTATGAATCCCTTTACAACTGTTTGACCCCAGACCTCCATCCCCCTCTCACGGAGACCTCTTTTGATAGGTTTTTTTACCCTTTATTGTTGCCTAAGCTTTTGTCTTCTGATATTGCGGCCCTCAACGCTGACATCTCGTCCGAAGAATTATTTAATACAGTCAAACATCTCCCCTCACGCAAAACACCGGGCCCAGATGGTCTTCCTTATTCTTACTATAAGACTTTCATTGGTACCCTGGCTCCCCATCTTCTTTCTTTCTATCATGACCTTTTTAGAGGTATTACTCCACAAGCGGACTTCTCCCGTGCATACATCTCTGTAATTCCCAAACCTGACAAGGATCATTCTGTCTTGGATAACTACCATCTTATTGCTCTACTGAACTCTGATTACAAGATTTTTACTAAGATCCTAGCCAACCAGCTGTCCAGACTCATCTCCAAACTCATACACAGAGACCAAGTAGGCTTTGTCCCTGCTAGACATGCAGCGGACAACACCAGGAGATCTATTGATCTGGTTGACTTGGTTAACTGGTCTTCCATTCCCACCATTTTATTGAGCTTGGATGCCCAAAAAGCATTCGGTAGTCTCAGTTGGCCTTATATGTTTATGGCTTTGGAGAAGTTTGGCTTCTGTGGCCCTTTTGTGGCAGCTTTGAAAGCTCTCTAGTCTCATCCTTCCAAGCAGGTCAGACTTTCCTCCTTTCTCTCACCCCCCTTTTAGATGTCGAATGGTACATGACAGGGATGCCCTCTCTCCCCTCTATTGTTTATTCTTTGTTTGGAACCACTGGCTATTGCAATCCGGTCCCATCCTGACATACAAGGCATAACGTCTCATGGCCGCGAATACAAATTGTCCCTTTTTGCAGATTATATCCACTATACACTATCGAACCCCCAAGTTTCCTTCCCTGCACTGCATAAACTTTTACGACAGTTCGGGACTCTCTCTGGTTACAAGGCTAACACCTCCAAGACTGAAGCACTCCCACTTCATATCCCTCCAGCTTTACTCTTGTCCCTTCAAGAATCATTCCCGTATCGATGGTGCACCCGCTCTCTAAAACATCTGGGTACTAACCTTACTTACTCCTATAGTTCAATATATGACGCCAACTTCCCTCCCCTATTTATAGCTATTTCCCACTCCCTGAAATCTTGGAATACTCTACTCTTATCATTCTTGGGATGTATCAACGTCATAAAGATGACTGTATTACCCAAACTTTTGTACTTATTTGCAACCCTCCCTGTCCCTCTGTCCAAGCTACACTCCCTGCAGAAATCCCTTCTACATTTCATTTGGCATAATAAGTGACATAGAATTGCACGTAGTGTACTACTTTCCCTGCGTTCTAGAGGAGGCCTGGGTGCACCGGATATCGTGACCTATTATCACGCCACTCACCTTCGCTTCCTTACTTCATGGTCCACTTTATTCCCTCCCAATCTATGGACTGAGATAGAGTCCTTACAATTGACCCCGACTCATCCCTGCTCTCTCCTCTGGGCGTCTTCGGAGGTGGACGTTACCCCTCTTCGTCGTTTGTTCCTTGGCCCCATGCAATTCTCCATGAGTATATGGTGGAAATGTAAAACCAGGTTTGCATTGGCCTCCGATTGCTCCCCACTGATTAATATCCTTTTTAACCCCAATCTTCCAGACAGTTTCGCGGTACCCCGATTGTCCCCTTGGGTCACGGCCAGGCTCTTCCAACTACGTCACCTAATACATCCTGTTACCCGGAAGCTGCAGCCATTCTCATATCTCCAGAAAAAAGATCTGCCTTCTCACCATTTTTTATATATCTCCAGATACATCACTTTTTCTCCACTATATCTCCCACATTGACTTTTGGAAAACCTACCCCCTTTGAGCATCTCTGTATACAAGGTCCGCATCAAGAGGGTATAGTTTTCTAATATATATAAACTTCTTATGGATGCTGCCCCCCCTCGCTAACGACACTCATCATTACATGCGCAAGTGGTCCCAGTTTCTGCAATGTGACATTGACCTTACACAATGGAAGAAAATTTGGGACAACACATCTAAATCTTCTGTCTGTGTGGTTTATAAAGAAAACACATATAACATTTTAATGTTATGGTATAAAACTCCCAATGTAATTCATGCCTTTAATCCAAATGTTTCTTCCTCTTGCTGGCGTTGTGGGAAAGATATTGGCTCCCTCTTCCATATTTTTTGGACTTGTGGATCCATTGTCCCTTTTTGGGAAGAGGTTTTGTCTTTTTTACAATTGTTATTGCAGACTTCTCTCCCTTTTGAGCCTCTGTATTTTTTACTGAGCCTGCCATTCCCAGGTCTTCCCAGAATGGCCAGGAAACTCTCCACACATATTCTGATGAGGCCAGAAGAAGCATTCCTATGTGTTGGCTATCTTCTATACCTCCTTCAATGTCAATGCTGTTTAAAATTATTGCTGATGTACGACAGATGGAGTACCTGACAGCTGTACAAGCCTGCTCGCTTGCTTTGTTTGAGGTAGTGTGGCACCCATGGGACAGTTTCTCTTCCTTCCACCTTTCTGCAGATGTATAGTTCCGATGGCCACCCCAATGTAACTATATGCCATTCTTATGTTGGTAACCATGCAGATCTCACCATCGATGTGCTCCATTTTTCTCCTGTGATGTTTTTTTGTATACATATATATATGTGAAAATCAATAAAAATTGTTAATATAAAAAAAAAAAACATGTAGCAGAATACATTTTGGCCTAAATTTATGATGCAATTTGAGTTTATTGGATATTTTTTATGACAGACATGAGAAAATATTATTTTTTTCAAAATGTTTGGTCTTTTTTTTGTTTCTAGCGTAAAAAATAAAAAGCAATAAATAAAGTAATAATAAAATACCACCAAAAGAATGATCTATTTGTGTGAAAGAAAGAACATAAATTTAATTTATCTACAGCTTTGCATGACCGCACAATTGCCAGTTAAACAAGTGCAGCGCTGTATAGCAAAAAATGGCGTAAATTAGAGTACCGTATTTGCCGGCGTATAAGACGACTGGGCGTATAAGACGACCCCCTACTTTTCCTGTTAAAATATAGGGTTTGAGCTATACTTGCCGTATAAGACTACCCCTCTTCCAACGCACACCAAATAAAAATGAAAAAACAGATTTGATTTCAATATGGTATGGTATTTCAGTATGGTATTCCAATGATGGGGTGCTATTCCTCCCACTTACACCAATGATGGGGCACTATTCCTCCCACTGATACCAATGATGGGGCACTATTCCTCCCTGATACCAATGATGAGGCACTACTCCTCCCACTGACACTAATGGTGCCCCATCAGTAGTGTCAGTGTGTGAGGAATAGTGTCCCATCATTAGTGTCAGTGGGAGGAATAGTGCCCCATCATTGGTGTCAGTGGATGAAATAGTGCCCCATCATTAGTGTCAGTGGGAGGAATAGTGCCTCATCATTTGTATCAGTGGGAGGAATCATGCCCCATCATTGGTGTCAGTGGGAGGAATAGCACCCCATCATTGGTATCAGTGGGGGGAATGGTGCCCCATCATTGGTGTCAGTGGGAGGAAGCACCCCATCATTGGTATCAGTGGGAGGAATAGTGCCCCATCATTAGTCAGTGGGAGGAATAGTGCCCCATCGTTGGTGTCAGTGGGGAGGAGGAATAGTGCCCCATCGTTGGTGTCAGTGGGGAGGAGGAATAGTGCCCCATCATTGGTGTCAGTGGGGAGAATAGTGCCCCATCATTGGTATCAGTGGGGAGTAAAGTGCCCCATCGTTGGTGTCAGTGGGGGAGGAATAGTGCCCCATCGTTGGTGTCAGTGGGGGAGGAATAGTGCCCCATCGTTGGTGTCAGTGGGGGAGGAATAATGCCCCATCGTTGGTGTCAGTGGGGGAGGAATAGTGCCCCATCGTTGGTGTCAGTGGGGGAGGAATAATGCCCCATCGTTGGTGTCAGTGGGGGAGGAATAGTGCCCCATCATTGGTGTCAGTGGGGGAGGAATAGTGCCCCATCATTGGTGTCAGTGTGGAGGAGGAATAGTGCCCATCGTTAGTGTCAGTGGGGAAGAGGAGCGGCTGCTCCTTCTTTCAGTTCGGCAGCTTGATTTTCACGGGGCCATTCGGCTCCGCCTCCTCGCCGGTGATTGGTCGCCTGTGTGCGCTGGCGCCCAATCACCGGTGAGGAGGCGGAGCCGAGCGGCCGTGCGACCATCGCGTGGCCGAACTGAAAGAAGGAGCAGCCGCGCTTCCTGGACCAGATCATCGCGGGACTGGGACCGTAGCCAGGTAAGATACAGCAGCCCCTCTGCCCACCCCTGTACTTAGTGTCCGTTGGAGGACACCGCCCCTGGAAAAAGTGCCGCCCCTGACACACCGGCTCGCCGTATACCGGCGTATAAGACGACCCCCGACTTTTCAGAAGATTTTCAGGGGTTGAAAAGTCGTCTTATACGCCGGCAAATACGGTATCTATATCATAGTTTGAAAATGCTATAACTTTCACACAAAGGCACAACACAGCCATGCAAAGCAGTGTGCTTACAGTGAAGCACTAATACAGGACACAAAATAAAACAGCACACAGTCAACCCTTTGATCGCCCCTCATGTTAACCCCTTCCTTCCCAGTGCCATTAGAACAGTGTCAGTGCTTTTTATTAGCACTGATCACTCTATTGGTTTCACTGGGGATGTTAGTGACACCAAGTCAGTCTCCCCCAGTGTCAGAATGCCCACCGTTCGCTGTCATTACTAATAAAAATAATAATAATTTAAAAAATCCCAGTATATATACTGCCATTTGCAAAAGCTATAACTTTCACGTAAACCCATTAATTTACACATAGTTACATAGTTAGTCTGACTGAAAAAAGACAAAAGTCCATCCAGTTCAACCATAGAAAAAAAAAAGTTATAATCCTACACCCACAGTTGATCCAGAGGAAGGCAAAAAAAACCAGCAAAGCATGATCCAGTTTGTTCCTGCGGGGAAAAAATTCCTTCCTGATCCCCTGAGAGGCAATCAGACATTCCCTGGATCAACTTTACCTATAAATGTTATATCCAGTTATATTCTGTGTATCCAAGAAACAATCCAGGACTTTTTTAAAGCAATCCACTGAGCTGGCCAGAACCAACTTTTGAGGGAGTCTATTCCACATGTTCACAGCTCTCACTGAGAAGAAACTTTTCCATGTTTGGAGATTACATTTCTTTTCCTCCAGATGTAAAGAGTGCCCCCTTGTCCTCTTTGATGACCTCTGAATAACTCTACACCGAGTTCACTATATGAACCACTGATGTATTTATACATGGTGATCATATCCCCCCTTATGTATTATACATGGAGATCATATCCCCCCTTATGTATTATACATGGAGATCATATCCCCCCCTTATGTATTATACATGGAGATCATATCCCCCCTTATGTATTATACATGGTGATCATATCCCCCTTATGTATTATACATGGAGATCATATCCCCCCTTATATATTATACATGGAGATCATATCCCCCCTTATGTATTATACATGGAGATCATATCCCCCCTTATGTATTATACATGGAGATCATATCCCCCCTTATGTATTATACATGGGAGATCATATCCCCCCTTATGTATTATACATGGAGATCATATCCCCCCTTATGTATTATACATGGTGATACATGGAGATCATATCCCCCCTTATGTATTATACATGGAGATCATATCCCCCCTTATGTATTATACATGGAGATCATATCCCCCTTATGTATTATACATGGTGATCATATCCCCCTTTATGTATTCCCCCTTATGTATTATACATGGAGATCATATCCCCCCTTATGTATTATACATGGAGATCATATCCCTCCTTATGTATTATAGATGGAGATCATATCCCCCCTTATGTATTATACATGGAGATCATATCCCCCCTTATGTATTATACATGGTGATCATATCCCCCCTTATGTATTATACATGGAGATCATATCCCCTCTTATGTATTATACATGGAGATCATATCCCCCCTTATGTATTATACATGGAGATCATATCCCCCCCTATGTATTATACATGGAGATCATATCCCCCCTTATGTATTATACATGGAGATCCCCCCTTATATCCCATATCCCCTTATGTATTATACATGGAGATCATATCCCCCGCTTATGTATTATACATGGTGATCATATCCCCCTTATGTATTATACATGGTGATCATATCCCCCCTTATGTATTATACATGGAGATCATATCCCCTCTTATGTATTATACATGGAGATCATATCCCCCGCTTATGTATTATACATGGTGATCATATCCCCCTATGTATTATACATGGTGATCATATCCCCCCATATGTATTATACATGGAGATCATATCCCCCCTTATGTATTATACATGGAGATCATATCCCCTCTTATGTATTATACATGGGGATCATATCCCCCCTTATGTATTATACATGGTGATCATATCCCCCCTTATGTATTATACATGTTGATCAGATCCCCCCCCCCCTTATGTATTATACATGGAGATCATATCCCCCCTTATGTATTATACATGGTGATCATATCCCCTCTTATGTATTATACATGGAGATCATATCCCCCCTTATGTATTATACATGGTGATCATATCCCCCCTTATGTATTATACATGGAGATCATATCCCCCCTTGTGTATTATACATGGAGATCATATCCCTCCTTATGTATTATACATGGAGATCATATCCCCCCTTATGTATTATACATGGAGATCATATCCCCCTTATGTATTATACATGGTGATCATATCCCCCCTTATGTATTATACATGGAGATCATATCCCCCTTATGTATTATACATGGAAATCATATCCCCCTTATGTATTATACATGGGGATCATAGCCCCCCTTATGTATTATACATGGAGATCATATCCCCCTTATGTATTATACATGGTGATCATATCCCACCTTATGTATTATACATGGAGATCATATCCCCCCTTATGTATTATACATGGAGATCATATCCCCCCTTATGTATTATACATGGTGATCATATCCCCCCTTATGTATTATACATGGAGATCATATCCCCCTTATGTATTATACATGGAGATCATATCCCCCCTTATGTATTATACATGGAGATCATATCCCCCCTTATGTATTATACATGGAGATCATATCCCCCCCCTTATGTATTATACATGTTGATCAGATCCCCCCTTATGTATTATACATGGAGATCATATCCCCCCTTATGTATTATACATGGTGATCATATCCCCCCTTATGTATTATACATGGAGATCATATCCCCCCTTATGTATTATACATGGTGATCATATCCCCCCTTATGTATTATACATGGAGATCATATCCCCCCTTATGTATTATACATGGAGATCATATCCCCCCTTGTGTATTATACATGGAGATCATATCCCCCTTATGTATTATACATGGTGATCATATCCCCCTTATGCATTATACATGGTGATCATATCCCCCTTATGTATTATACATGGAGATCATATCCCCCTTATGTATTATACATGGAAATCATATCCCCTCTTATGTATTATACATGGTGATCATGTCCCCCCTTATGTATTATACATGGAGATCATATCCCCCCTTATGTATTATACATGGAGATCATATCCCCCCTTGTGTATTATACATGGAGATCATATCCCCCTTATGTATTATACATGGTGATCATATCCCCCTTATGCCTTATACATGGTGATCATATCCCCCCTTATGTATTATACATGGAGATCATATCCCCCTTATGTATTATACATGGTGATCATATCCCCCCTTATGTATTATACATGGTGATCATATCCCCCCTTAATCTCCTCTTCTCAATAGAGAATAAATTCAGTTATTCTAATTTTTCCTCATAGCTGAGCTCCTCCATGCCTCTTATCAGTTTGGTTGCCCTTTTCTGTACTTTCTCCAGTTCCCCAATGTTCTTTTTGTGAATTGGTGCCCAAAACTGAACTGCATATTCCAGATGAGGTCTTACTAATGATTTGTACCGGGGGAAATGATATCTCTCTCTCTGGAGTCTATACCTCTATTAACCTCCCTGGCGGTATGATCATGTCAGGAATTTTGTGCTGAAAGCGGTACCATTTTTTTTGCATGGAAATATGTAGTTTTTAATTGTAGGCTGTAATTTTTAGGAATAACTCACTGAAATCTGTCCGAACAAGAGTCTATTAAACATTCCGGATATGATAAAACTTGAAACACAAAATCATAAATTATAATTTAATTAATAATCATAAAAAATAATAATATAATAATAATCAATTTAATTCAATAATATAATCAAACCAAAAACACTGAAATTTGAAATACAGAGGCAAATTCGCACATCGCTGAGCAAAGTCGCAAAATCGTTTTCAGTGTCTGATGACGAATTTCCCCACAAATCATTATCACTCAATTCTGCAAGTGGTTCTGATTTACTATCGCTGTTCTAAAACCGCTTTTGATGTAAAGGGACGTTTTTTGGCCGCCATGGACTTTTCTAAGTTTCCAAGCAGAAAGAACAGTCAAAATGCAGGCAGGGCACAGGATAAAGCAGTGGGGACAAAATGTATGTGAAATGCAGTGAAAAAGCAATGACAGCAAAAATGTCATTTTTTAAAAATTTCAAATTTCCCGCCGGTTCCGCCGCCCGAACGTTCCGACGTCACGGGGACCGGAACACGGAAGTCAGATGCCGGCATCCGCCGGAGGAGATGGACGGGGACGCTGCAGGGGACACATCGTGGGAGCGAAGGACAAGGTAAGTGCTGCAGGGACCCCCAGAGAACGCTGCATGGTAAGCCCGAGTGTAGCTCGGGGTTACCGTTCTTGGTATAGAAATTCTACCCCGAGCTACACTCGGGAAAACCACTAAGGAGGTTAATACAAGAGAGGATATTGCTCGCTTTAGAAACCGAAGCTTGGCATTGCATGCCATTATTAAGCTTGTGATCTACGAGAACTCCCAGATCCTTCTCCACCATTGATTCCCCCAGTTGTACCCCCCTAGTATGTATGATGCATGCACATTCTTAGCCCCCAAGTGCAGAACTTTACATTTATCAACATTAAACCTCATTTGCCACATAGTTGCCCAATTAAACAGAGCATTGAGGTCGGCTTGTAAGTTGGAGACATCCTGTAAGGACGTTATTCCACGCACAGCTTGGTGTCATCTGCAAAGACTGACATGGGATTTATAATCTCAGACCCTATATCGTTTATAAATGTATTAAAAAGTAAGGGTCCCAACACTGAACCTTGGGGTACACCGCTGACAACCCTAGACCATTCAGAGTATGAATCATTAACTACTACTCTCTGAATATGATCTTTTAGCCAGTTTTCTATCCATTTACATACAGATTTCCAAGCCCATAGACTTTACCTTACATATTAGCTGTGTGTGGGGAACTGTGTCAAACGCTTTTGCAAAATCCAAGTATACCACGTCCACTGCCACCCCTCTGTCCAAGTATACCACTTCCACCACCACCCCTCTTTCGAAGTATACCACGTCCACCACCACTCCTCTGTCCAAGTATACCACATCCACCGCCACTCCTCTGTCCAAGTATACCACGTCCACCGCCACCCCTCTGTCTAAGGTTTTGCTCACCCTCTCATAAAAAGAAATCAGATTTTTTTGACAACTTCTGTCTTTCATGAATCCAAGCTGTCTGTTGCTTAAAATTTTTTTTTACAGCAAGAACTCATCTATGTGGTATTTTATTAAACTCTCCAGTATCTTCCCAACTATAGAAGTTAAACTAACAGGTCTATAATTACTTGGTAAAGATTTTGACCCCTTTTTAAATATTGGCACCACATTGGCCTTACGCCAATCCAGAGTTACTATGCCAATCATCAAAGAGTCCCTAAAAATTAGAAACAATGGCTTTGAAATGACAGAGCTCAATTCTTTAAGGACCCCTTGTAAGGGACCGCCCGGCGGTACCACTAGCACTCCACTGATCGGTCGTCCCCAGTGTACGGAGTCTAAGCCCCAGAGTACTTGTTCACCAGAGCCCCTGATGGTGGGGATGGACTTGGAGTACCCCGGGACCAGGTCGTGACTACTGAGGACACCCGTCAGTGGTAGGGGTATTCGCCAGGGGCTCCCACGGGAGAGAGCCAGGTATGAGGAGGTCTGGAGACCCCGTTGAGAGGGATGGATGGATGGCTGAGCAAGTGCAAGGTCAGACAAGCCGGTTCATAAAACTATGGGGACGGTGCGGTACAGAGCAGCGGGCAAAGAATGGTCGGGTCACACGCCAGGTCAGCAACAGCAGGTCAGATCCAATAGGGGGCATTCAGGAGAGAGGTCAGGCAAGCAAGGGTCAAGAACAGGAGAAAGCAGCAAGGTCAGGGCACAATCCAGGTCAGCAACTTACTATAACAGGTTCAGGTTCACAGGATACAAAGAGACCAGAAGGCACTGAATGACAGCTCAGGGCCGCTTAAATATCCCACTCTGCGCTGTCATTGGTGCCAGGTGCGCGCCCACGGTCTCTACTGCGCATGCGCGAACTTGATTGCCGCGGTCGGCCAGGTCCCGGCACCCGCGTCCCTGCACAGGGCGGTGCACTGCGCCTGCGCCGAGCCCAGCGCCCCGGCGATCCCCGACACCCCTGGGTGTATGCTATCCGGTCCAGGTGCTTTAGTCACCTTTATACTGTCTCAATATTTTTTCAGATCATATCAATTGTGAGTCAATGTGGATCATCTGGAGCTGTGTCAATGCCATGCCCATAATAGACGAGAGCTCCCCCATGCTCCTTTGTATACACAGAGCTGAAGAAGGTATTCAATAAATTTCCCTCCTCTTTGTCACCAGACACCCGCTGTAGATTATTTTGTAAAGGGCCTACATGCCCAGACCGGACCTTTCTAATAATAATATATTTGAAGAATTTTTGGGGGTTGGTCCTGCTATCTTTTGCAATCTGTTGTTCGTTTTAAATTTTTGAGGCCTTTATTTATTTTTTGCATATTCTGTTATATTCTTTGTAATGTTTAAATGATGATAGCGTTCCCTTCATTTTTATATTTAATAAAAGCTCTTTTCTAATTATCTATAGCCTTTTTAATTTTGGTCATAAGCCACACAGGTTTGATTTTTAGCCTTATAAACTTGTTGCCCATGGAATATATTTTTCAGTGTGTTCACATACAGTCTTTTTGAAGAACTCCCATTTCTGTGTTGTGTTCATTGATGCCAATATTCCCTCCCAGTCTAAGTCTTGGAGAGAAGCTCTTATCCTTGGAAAATTAGCTCTCTTGAAATTGAGCGTTTTATTTTTCCCCGTCTGTACTCACTGTTTACAGCTAACAATAAATGAAATCATATTATAGTCACTGCTACCCAGATGTTCTTTAATATGGACATTCGTAAAAGGCTCTGCATGGTTTGAGATTACCAGGACCAGCACAGCATCATTCCTAGTTGGGGCCTCTATGAACTGTACCATAAAATTGTCCTGTAGCAGGTTTAAAAATTTTTTCCCTTTAACTGTTCCTGCAGTACCATTACTCCAGTCAAATGGTACCAATTCCACTGGTTGTTTGTAACATGGAAACCTTCGTATCACCTGCCATAGCCTTCCCCCCATCTTTCCCCATTCCACCCACCAATAAGAACTGACCCCTGTCTGATCTGTGTAATCCGTTATAATCTAATTCTCCCTCCCCCCTCGATCCTAGTTTAAATCCTGAACTCAGCTGCCAGACTCATCCACCTCACCAGCCGCTTCACCTCTGCCACCCCCCTCTGCCTCTCCCTCCACTGGCTCCCCATTGCCCAACGCATTAAATTCAAATTGCTCACCCTGACCTATAAGGCCATTCACAACACTGCCCCTAACTACCTTACCGACCTGATTCCCAGGTACCACCCTACCCGTACCCTTCGCTCTTCACAGGACCTCCTTCTATCTTGCTCCCTGGTCTCCTCCTCCCACGCACGACTGCAAGACTTCTCCAGGTCCTCCCCCATCCTCTGGAACTCACTACCCCAATCCATCAGACTGTCACCTTCCCTCCTCACCTTCAGGCGCTCCCTGAAAACCCACCTCTTCAGGGAAGCCTACCCCACCCTCACCTAACAGCCGCTGCCCTTCCCTCCTCCTACCACTCCATCCCCCACAGCCATTTCCTCCTGTACCTCTACCCCCTCCCTCCTAGATTGTAAGCTCGAAAGAGTAGGGCCCTTTTACCCCTTGTGTGCTGTTTGATGTTACTGTACTGTTTCATGTATTGTCCCCCCCTCTATTGTACAGAGCTGAGCAAACCCTTTGGCGCTATATAAACTCGATAAATAAATAAATAAATACTCCTCCAGCCTTCCCATAAATCTCTCCCCCAGCACAGCAGACCCCCTTCCCATATTGGGATTTGTTTTAGCAAAGACATGGAGCAGAATACATTTTGGCTTACATTTATGCCGAAATTTGATTTTTATACATTTTTTTTTTATTGGCATGTTTAATAGCAAAAGTCCGAAATATTGTTTTGTTTCTCAAAATTGTCAATCTTTTTTTTATAGCACAAAAAATGAAAAACCCACAGGGGAACAAATACTACCAAAAGAAAGCTCTATTCGTGGGAAAAACTGACATAAATTTCATTTGGGTGCAGAGTTGCATGACCACGCAATTACCAGTTAAATTAACACAGTGTCGTATAGCAAAACATGGCCTGGTCAGTAAGGGGGGTAAATCCTCTGAAGGTTAATATCACTTAATAATAAGCACTTATTGATCTATTTAGCTGTAGCCACATTGGAATAGTTCATCCACAAATTTATAGCAGAAGCTTTTTTCTTTTTTCTGTCTACTTTCTGACTTCTGAGGTTTCTTTGGTGATGTTTGAGGATGAATTGCCTGTAGCTACAGATGCCAATGATGGCTTATTTTAAAGCTTAATTACTGCTTGTTAGGAGTTTGGAAATAGTTGAATGGCCAAAACCTGGCCCAGCTTTACTTTACTGTAACGTATTAAAGTATCATAAAAACATAAAAAAGTCTGTTTACCCTAAAGCATATTATTTTCTGCAAAACAACAGATAAAGTTCAAGTCCTTTCTGCACATCTCATAACAACTGATAATTAAATCCCGAATGAAAAAAATAGAAGTGGTCCACAAGACCAAATGAGGCTTTTGGGAATTAAGCAATACTCAAGAGGAGACAGATGTTACAATAAAAACCTCTTTTAATTAATGTGTTTCTGCATTGCAGTTTGCTGTACGGGAAGACACACATATCAAGTTTTTATCAAACTGTGAAGACAAAAGGAGCAACTAAACTAAGCAATGTTCTAAAACTCCCTTAAGGTATTTGATTTAGAAAAAGGAAAACAGAACAGAAATTGTTTAGATGTTACTTTGTGCAGTGTTGCATAAGAAATAGAGATAAGAAGATAATTTGGTATTATTGTTATTATTATTATGATTATTATTATTGTTATTATTATTATTTTTTTATTTATTATTATCTTATTTTTTTTTATTGTTTTGTAAAGTAAGTAAACTATAAGTAGAGGAAGCTTGTTAGTTACACAGTTATAATTATACAGGCCATACATGGGTTGAATTCTGAATGAATTTTCTTTAGAAAATCGGAAATCTCGTGTAATCAGATGGTGCCAACATTGATTTCGAAATTCGACTATCCAAGCCTTTAATTTCACCTACAGAAATACATTTTCCTGGCCAAGAATTTTCTTTTCTTTCCAGGTCACAGATCATGGTCATTTCTTTTTTGATTAAATTTCTTGCATAATTCTCCCATGGTTGATTAGAAATTTGTTCATTTTTCAAAACATTTCCAACATGTCGGATCACTCAATGGTCATTTGAATATCGGCTGTTGCTGTATCTCGCTAATGGGCAAAATTTGAACAAAAATTCTTAAAACAGATTTTCAAAAGAAAGTTCTTTTGGAATTCGACCCAGGTATGGCCAGCTTTAGTCTGGTTGAAAAAAGACACAAATCCATCCAGTTCAACCAATAATAAAAAGGTAAGTTTAAGGGTAATGTTTAAGGCTAAACTCTAGGCAGATGTAAAAGATAAAAATGAATGCAGCTCTATAATTATGAATTCATCATTAAATTTGTCCTAAAATGTCAGTTGGGTAATTACCTGATTTTGGCCTGGTGTCAACCTCCAACAGTCCCTGAAGCAACAGGGCCGGAGTGTTAGAGGAAGAAGCAGCACAAGCAGCTAATCAGTTAATGTGCTGACCACAAGAATGATGATGGTGAATGCACAGTGACAGAGGGAGAGCTTGTTACTGTGCTGCTTCTCCTTTCACTGTCCAGTCACAAGCTGGAGCTGGACCAGGATGACCTGGGCTGATAGGGAGTGTGTTAAATGATACTTGACCCTCACACTGAGGGTGCGGCAGACACAATTCTGTGGCATAAATCTCTGGATTAAAGATAAATATTGCAGCTGTTTTTTCTTTTTTTCTTTTAATGGGCTATGCATTGTTTCCTTTTATTTCTGCCTGGAGTTTTGACTTAGTTTTTCATCAACTTCTCAAACACTGAAAGGTGGTGACAGTTTATGTTTCACCATAAAATACCATCATAATGTACTTCAAGTAATTATGCAAGTATACTGCACGTAGCTAAATTTTAATTATAGTATTGTAGACTGTACATACAGTATTTATATTTATGCTTACTATTATTATGTTTGTTTATTATTATATAACATAGTATTGTAATTATTATTATTGTTGTCAATAATAACTACAACAACAATAATAATATTGATAATAATAATAATAATATCAGTTATTATTACTATTATTAATAATAATATTGTTGTTGCCATTATTATTATTTATATTATTGTATTACATATTATTGTATATTGTATTATTTTTGTGATCTGTACATATTATTGTAGTCTGTACATATAGTGGTTGTACATGCCCTTATTTAATCTCTACAGTGTCTAAAACAATATGGTTGACAATAAGGTTGCCTACACAAGGCTTAGTAGTCGCAAGAATATTGAGTAACTTATTCATTCTGTTTTATGGGCCCAGCACGCTTCCGCTGCACATTCATTCTATTTTATGATAGACATAAGTCATTCTAGAGTTTTATTCTCCAAAATTTAGTTTGCTACAGCTCAGTGGATCTTATTCAATAGCAATTTTTTAACCTATATATACTTTATTTAATCTTTTTTTGCATCTCAAGGGTGTATTTTTTTTAAAAAACAAATTGCAGTGCTATATGTTCTGTGAATCTGTATGAATAAGGGCACAAATCACTATTTTCCCTCCAGGTTGAATGTTTTTTATTCTTACAGTATAGAGTGAATAAGGAAAATAGTGCTCTTGTTGACTACTTGAAGCTCAACCATTGTCAATTCCAATGCTTCAGGGATCAGGAATATTCACTGGTTAATAACTATAATAACTTGCATCCCTTCTCATGATCTTTAATGGTGACAATCTGCATAATTGAAGGTACTAATAGTCAACATTCTGTATTATACTAGCAGTAAGAATAATAATAATATTTCTACCAAGCTGGGAGTTCATTTACACACAAAAAACATTATAAAGCCTAAAATCCATGTAAAAGTAATCACTAAGGATGAGATCCAGGATCAGATCAATGTTACATAGGGGTTTATTTACTAAAGCTGGAGAGTCCAAAATCCAAAATAAAATTAATTGCGGTTGTATTGGTCCACAGACCCAATTTATGATATGTCCGTGTTCTCTGCTCCCATGGCAGTATAATGTGTTTTATGCATTTTATGCATTCTATTGACAATACACTTTGTCATCCACGGTTTAACCCTGAATTTGACCGGCTCCACAAAACTCGGCCCCTCGTAAATCACCTTAACCAAAAACTTGCAAATGTCTATACTCCCCAGCAAAAAAATCTACGTTGATGAGTCCATCAATAATTTATCTGTCCACCTTGCATTCAAACAATTTCTCCCCAGCAAGCGTGCCAGATATGGGGTCAAGGTGTATAAGACCTGTGAGAGGGCAACAGGCTATACTTATAGGTTTCGGATTTATGAGGGAAAAGATAGTCATGTGAAGCCCACCGGATTCCCAGACTTCATGGGGAGCAGTGGCAAGATAGTTTGGGACTTGTTGTCACCCTTTTTCCATATGGGGTACCACTTATACTTGGACAATTTTTATTCAAGCTTGCCATTATTTAGACATTTGTACAGTCTTGGAATTGGTGCATGTGGCACTGCGCGACCTAATGTGTGCCCACCATTAGAAGTGGGTGAATGCAGGGTGGTATATTCTAATGGTGGGCATACCACACACTTTTTTCTGGCAGAGATTTCTTCTCTTTTTTCATTCAGCCCACAGGCTGTACGTATGTGAAAAAAAAAAGAACATAGCATATATACCCAACAAGGACCAGCAACATACTGGTACTGGTACATCCCTGGATTTTGAATGGTTATACCAGGATGATGTCTACAGCTGCAGGTATCATCATGGTATCATTTTTTTCAGCCAGCAATTGGCTTTCATGTAAAAGCAATCCTAGTGGCTAATTAGCTGCAGGATTGCTTTTACAATCAGTGATAGAAGATGCCCCCATCCCCCGCTGCCTTCCACAGCCTTCTCGGGCAGTCCCGTGCCATTGGGGGGAACCTGTGAATGCAGCCAGTGTTTCTGCCAGCTGACAATAGAGGTGATTGGAGACCGGAATGGTGCCAATCATCTCTATATAGAAATTGGAAGCTACAAGCATTTCATCACTTCAGTTTCGCAGGATATAAACAGCGCCATTTGTAAATTGGAAGCATCTGATCACACCGATTTTGGTTTGATTAGATAATGTAAGGGCAGAGAAGATATCTAGAGTCTAATAGACCCCAGATTTCTCAAAAAAGAATATATGACAATGCCCATTGAAGTTATAGGGGATATTTGCATTCCCTCTGATAGCATTAAAAATGATAAATAAAATTGAAAGGGACAGTGTAAAAATAATTTAAAAAATCTAAATAACTTGAAAAAAAAAGCACCCTCACCCCCGCATGCGCACCTGATTGCACGAGTGTTGACCCTGTGCAAGTATGTAAACAGCAGTTGTATCATGCATGTGAGGTATTGCTGCGAACGTCAGATCAACGGCAGTAACTCTAGCACTAGACCTCCTCTGTAAATCTAAAATAGTAGCTTGTAAAGGCTTTTAAATCATTGCCTATGGATATTAAAAATGTATACAGTTTGTCACCATTGCAGGAGGCATGCGCAGTTTTTAAAACATGTCATGTTTGGTATCTATTTACTTGGCATACCATCATCTTTTATACCCTTCCAAATAATTGGCCTATATATTGCATTTTTGTGCATTAAAAGTAAAAAAAGTGTATGTTTTAAAAAAAAATTGCATTTGAAAAATCGCTGCACAAGTACTATGTCACATACAAAATTGCAGAACCCACCATTTTATTCACTACGGTGTCTGCTTTAAAAATATATAATGTTTGGGGGTTCAAAGTAATTTCCTAGCAATCAATAAGCACCTTCAAGCTTTTAAATTATTTCTTTTAAATTATTTCAGGCTTTTTTTATTTTTTCATTACACTTCCTGACTACCTATCACAGTTTCGGGGGCCCTCAAATGCCAGGATAGCACCAACCCCCCCCCAAATGACCCCTTTTTGGAAAGTAGACACCCCAATGAATTTGATAAGAAGCATAGTCAGTGTTTTTCAGATCTCATTTGTTGCCACACGTTTTTGGAAAATGAAGAAAGAAAATAAAAACATATTTTTTCTTTTCTTTTTTTTTTATTTTCAAAAAACTTGTGGCAACAAATGAGATCTGAAAACTACTCACCATGCTTCTTATCAAATTCATTGGCCATGTCAGGGCCTCCGAAAATGTGATAGGTAGTGAGGAAGTGAAATGAGGAAGTTACGCACCTTCAGGCTTTCAAAGAGATCATTGGATTTCAGGCTCATGTATGTGGCTAGGCTCCCAAAAAGTCTCACACGTGGTATCCCCATATTCAGTAGAAGTAGCAGAATGTATTTTGGGGTGTAATTCCACATATACTCATGTCTTGTGCAAGAAATATATCATTTAAATGACAACTTTGTGTAAAAAAGTTAATGTTTTTGTCATTTTCCAAAAATTTTTGGTAAAAAATTAAATCTTCCATGGACTCAATATGCCTCTCAGCAGATATCTTAGGATGTCTACTGGCATTCTGACACTGGGGGGAACTGACTTGGTGTCACTGACATCCCCAGTGACACCAAAACAGTAATCAGTGCTAATAAAAATGGGAAAAAGCACTGCACTGTACTAATGGCACTTAGCAGGAATGGGTTAACATGTGGGGTGATCAAAGGGTTAACTGTGTGCTGTGTGCTGTCTTCCTATGCACAGCCATGCAAAGCAGTGTGCAGGAGCTGACAGGGGAGAGAACTGTTTTGTTTAAAAACAGTTCTCAGCCCTGTCGTCGGACATGCTCGGCAATCACCTAGACCTGGTGATTGACAGCCACGGAAATGCAAAATCATGTATATATACGTGATTTTGTGCACTCATGTCACCCTGTAGCAGTACTTCTGCTACAGGGTGGATGGGAAGTGGTTAATCATTATTATTATACACATGAAAAAAGACCAAACATTTTGAAAAAAAAAAACGATATTTTTTACTTTCTTTTTAAAACATATCCAATAAAAAAAATTAAAGAATCTAATTTCTTCATAAATTAAGCCAATATGTAATATGCTACATGACTTTGGTAAACAAAATATCCAAATAAGATTATATTAATTGGTTTGCATGAAAGTTTGAGCATCTACAAATTATGGTATATGTACTAAGATTTTTATTATATTTTTTAATACTACTAATGGCAGTTATCAGTGACTTATAGTGGGACTGTAAAAGTGCGGTTGTCAATCTGACAGTAACTGACACTTTGTGGGATGAACTGTCACTGACATCTCCAGTGACACTAATACAGTGATCAGTTACAACAATATACACTGTCACTGTACTGACACTGGCTGGGAAGGGGTTAAAATTTAGTGGCAATCAAAAAGTTAACTGTGGGTCTAACAATGTTTACTGTGTGTGCTGTGTGTGCTGTGTGCTGTTTTTACTAAGCAATGTGCGGGTTTTACTTTGCAGGGAGAAACAAATTAGCACATCTACTAAAAGAAAGATCCCTGTGGTATCATTGTGTGAATCAAATCTAGATATCACTTGTGAAGGAACGTCTGTCACCCCGATTAGGTGATTCTGTCAGAGAACAGCTTCCTCGTCACTGGGACACAGGATCAAGGTATTATAGCCAGGCATTGCACCCAATACTAGAAGAGAGTAGCTTAGATGCCAAACTGAATCTCTTTATTGAACAGACAACACAGTCTTTATACACTCCAGAAATAGGGGCAGTGCCAATAGGAACAATAAACACAAATATTTCACATTGAGATAAACATCCCACGCCGATTAGATTACGAGGTGAAGCTGACATCAGTCTAATCCTATCATGTAGGCACCTCCAGAAGGACTTGCCAACAAACTCAATTAACTCCATGAAGAATGGGAATGCACACCTAGGAGGCACACAATGGGAGAAGATAGGAAACACATAACACCTTAATAAACAGATTAGAGCATGAGGATGCTTTGAGCTGATTATATAAACATCTTCTTAGAGTCCCTGAGTTTAGGAAGGAGGTGGGGGCTGAAGCAATCAATGCTGGTTTGGGCACAGAAACTCCAAATCTGTATCTTGGTTCTCCAGTTCTCAGAGTCTGTGTGTTTTGGGGAGACATAGACTTAATCCAAAGTAAACTACTCCAATGGTCCCCCCAGGCACACACCAAAGAATAGAGCCCCCTCAGATGTCAGGGCCATGGTAAGTAGTCAAAAGGGTCTGTCACATCACCTAACAAAAATAAAAATAAAAAAAAAATCTAGAACACAGAAAGAACATAGAGCTGCTATCACTCTCAGTGCAATCACTACACTTATAAATGGTTGTAAAGGCCACTAAACTCCCTTCATGTTAGCCTATGTGTGAATTCACACATAAAGTTTTAGAGGTGTTTAATGGTAGGAAAGTTAAAAAAATTGAGAAAAAACCCACTTCCGGGACATCCAGGAGCAGAAGCGTTTTGGCAGAAAAATATGCTTGACGTGCATTGAGCTTAGTGTTTGGGCGTTAATTTGTTTCAATGGCCAGAATAAATTACAAGGTGGTATCAAAATGTTTTGAGACTAGTTTTGTAACACACCAACAAATGGCAGCACAAGGCTGCACACACAGTCACAGGGAGCACCTACAGTTCCATCATAAGTCAGTATGCCAAAAAGACATCATCCTGTGTACATCGGGAGTTGTGAAAATTGCATTTAAATCACATAAATTGTCTATAAATAGCTGAATAGCACATAGTCAGAATAGCACCAGTTACACATCTCCCGATGTACACAGGACAATGTCTTTTGGCACAATGACTTATAAAGGTTAATGCTTGCTCTATAGGAGCAGCACATGAATGCTACCAGTCAGCAGCAAAAGGACTGCACTCCTCCCCTCATTCCCACTCCTCCCTTTGCATCTTGTCACCGACTACAGAAAGTTCTTATTCTTGCAGCCACAAGCAACATGGATGGATATCTTACATCAGTGTTTCTCAACCTTTTTTCAGTTAAGGCACCCTTTAAAATTATGGACAGTCCTGAGGCACCCTTTAAAATTAAGGACAGTCTGAAGGCACCCCATTCTAAAATGGGGTGGCTCCAGACAGAGGCGTCCCTAGGGTTGGTGTCACCCCGTGCAGTAACACATGGTGTCACCCCTCTAGAGAGGAAGGAGAGGTGCCAGTGTAGTGGTAAAATGAGTATCCCGGACCCATGAAGGTATGTATCCCCTGAAACAACTGCACATGTGCTGGTTTCAGACTGAAGAAGCCGATCTCCGACTTTAGCACAGAGTTGCCACAGTTAACCGCTTACAGGCTGCAAACCTCTGAAGCTGATCCCGCTCATTGCTATGGGTTGCAAGGTCAGTTAACCCCGTATAGATTGAAACTATACGGGGTTAACTGATCTTGCAACTCATGGTGATCCGCGGGATCAGCTTCAGCGGTTTGCAGCCTATAAGGGGTTAACTGTGGCAGCTCTGTGCTAAAGTCGGAGATTGGCGATCAGCTTCTTCGCCCTGAAACCGACACATGCGCAGTTGCTTCAGGGGATACATATCTTCACGGGTCCGGGATACTCATTTTACCGCTACACCGGGGGCAGCTGTCACTGTTCCAGGAATCCGGATCACCCCAATAACTGGCCAGGACCTTCACAGAACCTAGAAGCTCCTGCATCCCCTGTGATGGTGTCACCCAGTGCGGTCCGCACCCCCCGCACCCCCTTAGGGATGCCACTGCCATGGGGACAGCAGTGGGGTCAATGCACTCACAGAATTGTGGTCCAGAAAGCAACGGAAAAGACATTATATTTCCTTTACAACTTACTGGGTAAATTTTCTCACTGCTAGGAGGGATGCAGGATGCAGCACGACCCACATCCTGAAACCTGGTGATGTGACAGATCAGCAGCTTCTATCCCCCACTTCTCGATGGCCTTTTCTGGTGAATCATCGCCAAATGACCAGTACCCCCCCTAAGTGACCAAGCGGTTATGTATTTGCTAGGAAACCTTTATGCTCTCTCACTATGACAATACATCCAAGCAAAAAATGAGTACCTACTGCCCAGCAAATTGAATTTTCTGTCTTCAGTCTTAGAAAAAAAGACACTTTTCCAGATGACATCTGCTTTAACTCTCCCTTAGAAAATCCATCCTAGCAAAAAAGGGAGTACACTCTGTCCAGCAAGTCTGTCATTTTTTTTAACCTCCATATATAAAATATGCCTCTATCTCTTTTTGAAAGAGCAACTTATCATAAATAATTAAAAGTTGTGTGTTGCAAATCTACATAGGTTTTCTGTCTTCAGTCTCAGAAAAAAAAAGACACAGTAATTTTTTTTTAAATTTATACATTAAGTCTGCTTGATCTCTCCCTCTGAAATTGCATCCTAGCAAAAAGGAGTATATACTGTCCATGGCCAAAAAAAATGTCAAATTTTCCTATCTACTGTCTCAGAAAAAAAAAGACACTGTTTTTTTTTCTTTCAAATTAAATATGCCTTCTCTCTTTCTTTAAAGTTATGGTCCTATCAAAAAGCCTGTGCTGCAAATGTGCATTGTTTCTGCCTTTAGTCTCAGAAAAAGACATATTCTTCTGATGTATTGTAGCTGTCTATGAACACAATTAAAGCTGTGCTGAAAATCTGTTCAGGGAGGAAACTGGATCACCTAGAGGAAAGCCATGCAGGCACAGGGAGAATATGCAAACTCCAGGAAGATGGTGCCATGGTTGGAATTAGAACCAATGACCCCACTACTGCCAGGTGGAAGTGCTAACCATTTCCCCCCGCTTCACATATATGCGGCCGTGCGGGTCACTTTTTGCATGGGAACGAGAGCCCATTCATTTGAATGGACTGCCGTGCCCATGACAAGCAGGGAATAAGTCCCTGCACTTCTTTGGAAAACGTAGCCCGCATGGGATCCTCGGTTCCCAGTATGGTTACGTTTTCCAGTGCGGGTGGTGCGCCATTAGAACTAATGGCACCTGCCCTCAGGTCGCATTTCTCTGTACGGGTGGTGCAGCTGTACAGATTTTCATGCGGATCCACAGCGGCACCACCCGCACAGATGTGAACCTAGGGTTAGCCACTGTGCTGCCCCTCCTTCTCAATGTACAATGTATGGTGTACAACATTTAATTTGTATTACATTTTGTACACCATACAGTGCGGTACTGAAAAGAATATCACGCCTTATGTTATGAAAGTAGTTTTTCCACAGTTTTGTAGTTGGCAAGAAGTTGATGGCTTTAGCTCTTTTTTATAAGTATATATCCATTGATAGATTTTAGATCTATTTTCTCTGATCCTTCCACCACTCAATTCTGGCCTATTAAAGCCGCACAAAAAAATCTGTTGTCTTGGCAAAAAATACCTAATACAGAATTTATTTACTGCAAACCAATCATATTGCATTGCTGCCGCTGTAAGTAAGCCAATGAATAATTTAAAAGTAAACAAAATGATTAAACATGCAATTTATGTTTTGCCAGAATAGGGTGCCACCGACAGGGCTGCCGTTAGAAACCACGAGCCCCATACAGCCAACCTGACAGGTCCCCTCTCCCCCCACCCCCCAAAAAAAAAAAAAAGTTTACTATGCTTCAGTTATGAATGAACACAGTGAGTGATTTGTACTGATCACTCACTGTGTTCATTTAGGTAAGGAAGGGGCTGGTAAATGTGACATATTTAATGGTCCCCTCCCCCCACTTTCCATCCTGAAGGATCCTGTTGCGTGCTTGCTGCTGCCAATGGGAAGGAGAGGAGGGAAGTCAGCAGCACTGCAGGGGTTGTGGCACACAGGGGGGCCTGGGCAGCAGGGGGAAATGTATGGTGCAAAGGGAAGGTGATGGGGGGGGGCAATAACTGGAATCGATCCCGTGTATTGCTCTCTCTGCAGCCACTGAAAATCAGCAGGAGGGAGAGGAGAAGAAGCCAGCTTTCAGCTGCTGCAGAGAGAGCCATACAGGGGATCAGTTCCAGTAATTGTACCCCCCCCCGCAGTGCCTGGGACCCCCTGCTGTTCCTGGTCCCCGTACAGGAGGACTGGTGGTACCCTCTTATCCATGGCCCTGGTCACGAATGCAGACACATCCGTGGGGAGGATTTATTGAGTGTCCTATAATCCCCCTACAGCAACATCAGAGCCAGTCTGACATTGTGAACATGCTTGAAGGAGTGGGGTGAAGGAATGACCACATCTGTATGCTACATTCCCTTCATTGTCCAATAAGCTGGCTGGGGGGGGGGGGGGGGGAGCTGCCTAAGCACGTAAAAGTTTAAGATATAAATTAGACATTTATCCAGATGAGTGAGTACTATTATCATGATTCCAGGTAAAGAAGGCCATTCAGTTATGCAGGATTTTGCAGCAGTAAAGCTATGATAAGATGGATATTTACAGCAAATAGCTGAGAGATCCTGAGATTAGGATATCTACTCAGATTTATTCTTTATATTGGATTGCTACCCGGGAGGTCTAAATATTTAAGGAAATAGTCTACATAGAATTAAAGGTTAATCCTGCTTTATTCTGACAAGCTTCATATTGTTGGATTTCATATGTATCTGTTTTATCTATTAAATAGGTTTATAATTTCTTTAATTTTATATGCTTCAAATCCCTGACAAAGGAACATTCTCAATATATCCAATATCAGTTTTATCAAATTTTTTGCTTCCATGTTCTTTACTTTAAACGTGATGATTTTATATAAACCAAACATATTCCTTGATCACAGTTTTGAAAATTTTAAGATGCTCACTGGAAACCAAAGCACTGTCTCAGAATTTATTCTTCTTGGATTGTCTGTGGATCCTTTTGTACAAACGATGCTGTTTTTCATTTTCCTGGCAATCTACATGACCACACTGTGCGTGAATGTACTTCTGATAGTTGCTGTGAGGACCGACAAACGTTTGCACACCTCAATGTACACCTTCTTGTCTAGTTTGGCTTTCTTAGAGATCTTCTACACTTCCACTGTTGTACCCAAGATGCTGTCTAACTTTCTTTCTCTAAAAAAGAGTATTTCATTTGCTGGCTGTGTTACACAGTTTTTCTTTTTTCTGTTTTTGGGAGAAACAGAATGCATCCTTCTGACCCTGATGTCCTATGACCGTTATGTTGCCATCTGCAACCCTCTACACTACAATATGATCATGAACACAATGGTTTGTATGCAGATGATCAGCATGGCATGGTTGACTGGCTGCATAATTTCATCTATTGATACATATTTTACATTTAGCTTAACATATTGTGGCCCCAACACCATCAACCATTTTTTCTGTGAGACTCCTTCACTGATGGAGCTTTCTTGCAGTGATGTCTCATCAGTCGAAATCTTAAAATGGTTGGCTCGACCATCTTTCTTTTTATCCCACTTTCACTAATTATCATCTCTTACCTTCGAATCATAATCACTATCACAACAATTCACTTGGGAAAGAACAAAGCATTTTCAACATGTGTTTCCCACCTTATGGTGGTGGTCATTTATTATGGGACATGCATATTCATGTACATTACACCTGAGAATTCAGTCCCAAAGAATGTAAAAAAAATGGTGGCTGTATTTTACACAATGATAACTCCCATGCTAAACCCTTTAATCTATAGCCTAAGAAATAAAGATGTTCATAGAGCCATGAGAAAGCTATTAGGAGTGTAACATGTTATAACCCAAGGAGAGAAGATCAATTTGATTGAGAGACATGGAATTTGCAGATATCAGTTTGTTTTTGTTTGTTTGTTTGTTTTGTCAGTTTGTCTTTATAAAATTTTAATTTGTCTAAAAATCTCAGAAAAACATGCATTGGACACCTAAGCATTTTATACATGTAAACCAGTGACCCAAAAACATGAAATATGATGTTTTTCTATGTATAACCAAATACATTTCTGAACACCATAGAATTGGATCTTACTTTGCAAAACCGTATGTTATTGAGACTTTCTCTTTTACTTCTTTGAGGACTGATGGGAGATCACTTGGGCACCACATACCTAATTAACAGATTATCAATGTATCTCTACCCCCCCTCGAGAGCTGCTGTGGTTGCTATGGGTGACGGTATAGAGATCAGCATTTCCCACTGATATTAGCAGGATCTGAAGCAGGACAATCACTAATCTCAGCCACTGTTGGGACAACTGGATGACTCTTGCAGTCCACATGATTACAGCAGTCCACTGTGGTTGGTACAGACAACTGCCAGGCAGTTTTGCACAAGGAAATCCCAGATGAGAAACTTCACATGTAGCGCTTCCCCCTTGAGCGCTATATTGGGATGTTGTACCAAGCTTTTTCCAAACAGATTAGGAGCAACTCTAAAACAATTCTAGTGGTAAGGACAAAACAATCTTCAAACTAAATTCTGTATTGATCTTGGACTTTCTACTCCCTTTGCAGTGGCATCAGTATCTTGACGGATCAGTAACACAGTTTCTGTAAGGTGCACTTGATCCTCTCTTTATATGAACCTCTGCAGACCCCAGCTAAAATTGCCCATCCTCCTGGCTATCTTTAAGAGTATGCCAGAGCAAGACATTCTAGAAAAGACTTGCAGCATTGTCCCAGAAGGACTGGTTGGGTATGGCACATAGCAGCTCTCTCCCTTGTAGGCCCTGAGGGTGTAAAGATACTCACACTGTCCTTGTGTCCTGTAGCTTTGGATAAAATGCTTCCAGGCCTTTAGCTGAGCTATTTTCTTTGCAAGCTAGCAGGCTGTCTTTCCTCAGTATACTGCAGGGCAGTGAAGCTCCCTCTGTCAACTTCCTTCTCCCATTCTTCCAACCTCCAGTCTGGGGGCCCAGTCTGGAGGCAAAACCCCCCTCTTCTCCAGGAGGTAGGAGGCAGTCTCAGATCCCGACCTAGAAGTAGCTTACCTGTCACTTTCCGTGGGGGCAGAGTGAGTCGGTTGACGGATTCGGACACAGTGTTGGTGATTGAGCCGGTGGGCAGTGGGAAGGTTAGAGGCATATCATCCATGGGTGGGGGTGTTCATCGAACACACCCTGCACACATCCCATACCCCCCTTCCATTCCCTATTCCTTACCTTCATTCCTTTCCTCTATCCCCTTCATGTTTTCCTTCCCTCCCTCCTTTCCTTCAATCTTTCCTTCTTCTTTCCCCCATTCTTTCCCCCTTCCTTCAATCCTTCCTTTCTTTCCCTTCCTCCCTCCCTTCATTCTTTCTTTCCTCCTTTCTTTCCTTCCTTTCTTTTTTCATTTCCTTTAACCCTCCTCTCCTTCCTTTCCTCCTCTTTCCTTCATTCTTTCTTCCATCCATTTCCTTTTTCTCCTCTTTTTCCATCCATCTCCATACATCCCTTTTTCCTCATTCCCTTTTTCTTTCTCTTTCCTTTCCTTCCTTCCTTCCTTCCTTCCTTCCCTCTCCCCTTTCTTCATCCCTTCCTTTCTTCCTCATTCCCTCTCCTCTTTTTCCTTCCTCTTCCTTCCTTTTTCCTTCCCTTCTTTTCTTCTCTTCCTTCCTTCCTTCCTTCCTTCCTTCCTTCCTTCCTTTCCTTCCTCCCCTCTTTTTTTCCTCTTCCTTCCTTCTTTCCATCCTTTTCCTCCTTCCCTTTTCTTTTCTTTTCCCTTAATTCCTTCTTTTATTTCCCTTCCCCCCCTTCTTTTTTCCCTCCCTTCTCCTCATCTTTCTTTCCTTCTTTTTCCTCTTCCTCCCTCCCTTCTTTTTTGCTTCCTTCATCCAATCCCTTCATTCTTTCTCCCTCCACCTTTCATTCATCCTTCCTTCCTTTCCTTCCTTTTTTCTCCTCCTTTCTTTCCTTCTTCATTCCTATCATTCCTTCCTTCCTTCCTCTTCCCTTTCCCTTCCTTCCTTTCCTTCCTTCCTTCCTTTTCCTTCCTTTTTTCCTTCCTCCTCTCTTCCTTCCTCCATTCCCTTCTTTTCCTTCTTTTTCTTCCTTAATCCTTTCCTTCTTTATCCTCTTCCTTTTTCCTTCCTTCCCCATCCTTCCTTCCTTTCTTCCTTCCTTCCTTCCTTCTTTTTTCCTTCCTTCCTTCCTTCCTTCCTTTCTCTCCTCCTTCCTTCTTCTTCCCTCCTTTTCCTTTCCTCCCTTTCCTTCCTTCCTTCCTCCCTCCTTCCTTTTCTTTCCTTCCTTTTTTCCTTCCTTTCTCCTTCTCTCTCTTTCTCCTTTCTTTCTTCTCTTCACTTCCTTCCTCTCCTCTTCTCTCTCCTTCCTTCTTCCTTCATTCCTCCATTCTTCCATTCCTTTTTCTTTCTTTCCTTTTTTCCATTTCCTTCTTTCCTTCTCCTTCTCTCCTCCCTCTCTTTCTTCTTTCTCTCCCTTCCTTCTTTTTCCTTTCCTTTCTTCTCTTTTCCTTTCCTTCCCCTTTCTTCTTCTTCTTCCTTCTTCCTTCCTTCTTTATTTCCCTCCCCTTCTTCATTCCTTCCTCCATTTTCTTTTTCCTCCCTTTTTTTCTTACCTTACTTTCTTCTTCTATCTTTCCCCCTTCTTTCCTTCCTTCCTTTCCTCCTCTTCCTTCATCTCTTCCTTCCCTTTCTCTCTCTTTCCTTTTCTCCCTCCCTTCTTTTTTTCTTCCTTCTTCCTTTTTCCCTTTCATCTTTTTTCCTCCCTCTCTCCCCTCCCATCCTCCTTCCTTCCTTCCTTCCTTCTTCCTTTCCCTCTCTTTTCCCTTTTCCTCTCTTTCTTTCCTTCTCTCTTCCTCCTCTTCTCCTTTCCTTCCCCTTCCCTTTCCTTTCTCTTTCTTTCCTTCCTCCTTCTCTTTCTTTTTCCTTCCTTCCTTTTCTCCTTCTTTCCTTCTTTCTTCTTTTTTCTTCCTTCCTCTTTCTTCCTTCTCCTTTTCCTCTTCCTCTCTTCATTCCTTTCCTTTTTCCTCCCTCCCTTTTCTTCTTCTTCCTTCTTCTTCCTTTTCCCCCCCCCCTTCTCTTTTACCTTCTCCCTTCCTTCTTTTTTTCTTCTTCTCCCTTCTTCCTCTTCTTCCTTCTCCTCCCTCCTTCCATTCTTTCCTTCTTTTTTCTTTTCTCTTTCCTTTCCCTTCCTTCTCTTCTTCTTTCTTCTTCCTCCTTTCTTTCTTCCTTTTTTCCTTTCTTCCTTCCTTCTTCTCTTCCTTCTCCTTCCTTTTTTTTCTTTCTTTTTTCCTTCCTTCCTTCCTCTTCTTCTTTTTTTTTCCCTTCTTCCTTCCCTTTCTTCCTTCCCCATCCTTCTCTTTCTTTCCTCCTTTCCTTCTCTCCTTTTTTTCTTCCTTCTTCCTTTTTTTTTCTCTTTTTCCTTTCCTCTTTCCTCCTTCCTTTTTTTCTTCTTTCTCTTCCTTTTTTTTTCCTTTTTCCTTCTTTTTTTTCTTCTTTCTCCTTCTTCTTTTTTTCCTTTTTTCTCTTCTTCCTTCTCTTCTTCCTTCCTTTTCTCTCTTCCTTTCTTTCTTTCCTTCCTCTTCTTTTTCCTTTCCTTCCTTCTTCCTTTCCTTCTTTTCCTTCTTCTTCTCTTTTTTTCCTTCCTTCTTCTTTTTTCTTTTCCTTTTTTCTTTTCTTCCCTCTTTTTTTTCCTTTCTTCCTTTCTTCCTTCCTTCCTTCTTTTCTTCTTTTTCTTCTTTCTTTTCTCTTTCTTTTTTCCTTCTTCTTTCCTTTCTTTTTCCTTCCTTCTCTTTCCTCTTCTTTCTTTCCTTCCTTTCCTCTTTTCTTCTTTCCTCTTTTTCTTCCTTCCTTTCTTCTTTCTTCTTTCTTCCTTCCTCTTTTTTCCTTCTTTCCCTCCTTTTTCTCTTTTTTTCTTTTCTTTTTTTTCTTTTCCTTTTTTCCTTTCTCCCTCTTTCTCTTCTCTTTTTTTCTTTCTTCCTTTTCCTTTTCTCTCCTTCCTTCCTTTCTTCATTTTTTTTTTCACCTTTTCTTCCTTCTTTTTTTTTTTTTTCCTTTTCCTCTCCTTCCCCTTCCTTTCTTTCTTCCCTCCTTTTTTCCTTCCTCTCCATTCCTTTTCTTTCCTTTTTTCCTTTTTCCTTTCTTCCCTTCCTTTTTCCCATCCCTTTCTTTTCTCTCCTTCCTTTTTCTCTTCCCCTTCCCTTCTTCCTCCTTCCTTTTTTCTTTCTCCTTCCTTCCTTCTTCCTTCCTTTCTTCCATTCTTCTTTCTTTTCTTTTTCTTCTCTTTTTTTCTCCCTCTTCCTTCTTTCTCCTTTTTTTCTCTTCTCTTCTTTCTCTCTTTTCCTCCTCCTTCCCCCCCTTCTTTTTTTCCTTTTTTCTTCTTTCCCTTTTCTTTCTTCTTTCCTTTCATCCCCTTTTTTCTTTTCTCTCCTTTTTCTTTCCTCCTCCTTCCCTTTCCTTTCCTTTTTTCTCTTCCTCTCCTTCTTCCTTTTTCCTTCCTTCTCTTTCTCCTTCCACCTTTTCCTTCCTTTTTTTTCCCTCCTTCTTTTCCTTCTTCTCTTCCTCCCCCCTCCTTCTTTCCCCCTTTTTTTCCTCTTCCTTCCTCTCCTTCCTCCTTTCCTTCTTTCCTTCCTCTCCTCTTCCTTTTTCTTCCCATCCTTTTCCCCTCTTCCTTCTCTATCCTTTTTTTTTTTCCTTTCTTTTCTTCTCCTTCTCTTCCTTCCTTCCTTTTTCCTCTTTCCTTCCTTCCTTTTTTTTTTTCTCTCCTTCTTTTTTTTTTTTTTTTTCCTTCCTCCTCTTTTTTCCTTTCTTTCTTTTCTTTCCCTTCCCTTTTCCTTCCCCCTCCTTTTCCTTCCTTTTTTCCTCTCCTTCTTTTTTCTTCTTCTTTTCTTTTTCTTCTTTCCTTCCTTCCTTCCTTCCCCTTCCCTTTTTTCCTCTTCCTCTTCCTTCTCCCCTCCCTTCTTCCCTTTTTTTTCCTTCCCTTTTCCTTTCTTTTTCTCCTTCTTTTTTCCTCCTTTCTTCCCTTTCTTTCCTCCTTCTTCCTTCTTTTTCCTCTTTCTCCCTCCTTCTTTCTTTTTCCCTTCCTCTCCCCCTCCTTCCCTTCCCCCCTTTTTTTCCCCCCTTTCCTTCTTTTCTCATTTCCTTTTTTTTTCCTCTTTTCTTCCCTTTTTCTTCCCTCTTCCTCTTCCTCCACTTCCTCCTTCTTTCTTCTTTCCTTCCTTTTCCTCCCCTCCTCTCTTTTTCTCCTTTTTTTCCTTCCTTCCTCCTTTTTCTTCTTTCTCCTTCCCTTCCTTTTTCCTCTCTTTTTTCTTTTTTTTCCTTTCCCTTTCTTCTTTCTCTCCCTTCCTCTTCCTTTTCCTTCCTTCCTTCTTTCCTCTCTTTTTTCCTTCTCCTCTTTTTTCTTTCCTTCCCCTCTTCTTTTTTCCTTCTCCCCTTTTCCTTCTCTTTCTTCTTTTCTTTTTTTTCTCCCTTTTCTTCTTCCCTTCTTCTTTCCTTTCTTCTTTTCCCCTTTCTTCTCTTTTTTTTCCTTTTTTTTCCTCCTTCTCCCCCCCTTTTTCCCTTTTCCTTTTTTTCTCTCTCTCTATTTCTTCTTTTTTTCCCCCTCTTCTTCCATTCCCCTTTTTTTCCTTTTTTTTTTCCTTTTTCCTTCTTTCTTTTCCTTCTTCTTTTTTTTTTTTCCTTCCTTCCTTTTTCTTTCCTTCCTTCTCTTTCTTTCCTTCTTCCTTTTCTCTCTTCCTTCTTCCTTCATCCATTTCCTTCTCAATTTTTCTCTTCCTTCTTTTTTTCTCTTCCTTCCTTCTTTTTCTTCTTCCTTCCTTTTTTTTCTTCCTTTTTTCCTTTTTCTCTCTTTTTTTCCTTTTCTCCCTCTCTTCTTCCCCCCTCTTTTTCTTTTTTCCTCCTTTCTTTTTTTTCTTTTTTCTTCTTCCTTTTTTCTTCTTTTTTTTTCTTTTCTCTTTTTCTTCCTTTTCTTTCCCTTCTTTCTTCTTTCTCTTTTTTTTTTTCTCCTTCCTCCCTCCTTCTTTTTTCTCCTTTTTTTTCTTTTCTCTTCCTTTCCTCCCTCCTTCCTTTTCCTCTTTTCTTTTTCTTTCTCTTCCTTCCTTCTTCTTCTTTTTCCCTTTTCTTTCTTTTCTTCTTTTTTTCCTCTTTTCCTCCTTTTTTTTTTTTCCTCCTTTCTCTTTTCCCCCTTCCTCTCTCCCTTCTTTTCTTCCTTTTTTTTTCTTCTTCTTTTTCCTTTTTCTTTTTTTTTTTTTTTTCCCTTTTTCTTTTCCTTCTTTCTTTTCTTTCTTTTTTCTTCTTTCTTTCCTTTTTTTCCTTTCTTTCCTTTTTCCCCCTTTCTTCTTCCTTCCTCTCTCTTTTTCCTCCTTCTTCCTTTCTTTCTCTTCTTCTCTCTTTCCCCTTTTCCCTTTCTCTCCTCTCCTCTCTTCCTTCTTCCTTCCTTCATTTCTTTTCTCCTTCTTCCTCCTTCCCTTCAATTCTCTTCCTTTTTCCCTTTTTTTTTTCCTTTTTTCTTTCTCTTCCCTTCTTTTTTTTTTTCTTTCTTTTTTTTTTTTCCCTTCCCTTTTCCTTCCTTCCTTTTCTTCTTCCTTTCTTCCCCTTCCTTTTCTTCTTCCTTCCTTTTTCCTTTCCTTCCTTTTTTCTCTCCTTTCTTCTTTTTTCCTCTTTTTTTTTTTTTCCTTCTTTTTTTTCCTCTCCTTTCTTTTTTCCTTTTTTTCCTTTTCTCCTTTCTTTCTTTTCTTCCTTCTTTTCTTCCCTCTCTTTCCTTCTTTCTTTCCTTCTTTTTCTTTTTTTCTTCCTCCTCCTTCTTCTTCTTCTTTTTTTCTTTCTTTCTTTCCTTTCTTTCTTTTTTCTTTTTTTTTTCTTTTCCTTCTTTTTTTCTCCTTCCTTCTCTATACTTTCTTTCCTTCTTTCCTTCCTCTCTCTTTTTTCTTCTTTCTTTCTTCCTTTTCCTCCTTCTTTTTTCTTCCTTCCTTTTCTTCCTTCCTTCTTCCTTTCTTCCCTTTTTTCTCTTCTTTTCCTTCCTCTTTCTTTCCTTTTTTCTTTTTCTTTCCTCCCTTCCTTTTTCTTTCCTTTCTTTCCTTCCTTTTCCCTTCCTCTTTTTCCTTTTCCTTTTTTCCCCCTTCTTCTTCTCTCTTCTTTCCTTCCTCCTTTCTTTTCCCCCTTCTTCTTCCTCTCCTTTTCTCCTTTCCTTTTTTTTTTTCCCTTCTTTCCTTTTTCCTCCTTCTTCTTTTTTTTTCCTTTCTTCCCTTCCTCTTCTCCTTCTTTTTCTCTTTCTTTTCTTTTTTCTCTTCTTTTTTTCCCCCTCTCTCTCCCCCTTCTTTTCTTTCTTTTCTTTTTTTTTCTTCCTCTTTTTTTTTCTTTTTTCTTCCATCTTTTTTTCTCTTTTTCCTCTTTTCCTTTCTCTTTCTCTTTCTTTCTTTCCCTCTTTCTCTCTCTTTTTTTTTTTTTTTCCTTCCTTTTTCCTTCTTTCTTCCTTTTTCTTTTCTTCTTCTTCCTTTTCCTTTCTTCCTTCTTCCTTCCTTCTTTCCTTTTTTCTTCCTTTTCTTTTTTTCCTTCTTTCCTTCCTTCTTCCTTCCTTCTCCCTTCCTTCCTTCCTCTTTCCTTCCTTCTTTTTCCTTCCCTTTTCCTTCCTTTCTCTTTTTCTTTTCTTTTTTTTCTCTCTTTCCTTCTTCTCTTTCTTCTTCCTTTCCCTTTTCCTCCTTCCTTTTCCTTTTCCCTCTTTTTCCCTCTCTCCTTTTCTTTCTTCTTCCTCTCCTTCCCCTTTTTCCTTTTTCTTCCTCTTTTTCTTCCTTCCCCTTTCCCTCCTTTCTTTTCTTCTCCTTTTTTTCCTTTCCTTCCTCCTTTCCTCCCTCTTCCTCTTCTTCTTTCCTTTTTTTTTCCTTTTTTTTTTTTTTCTTTTTCCTTCCCTTTCCTTTCTTCTTCTTCTTTTCTCCATCTTTCCTTTTTTTCTTCTTTCCCCTTTCCTTCCTCTTCTTTCTTTTCTTTCTTCCTTTCTTCCTTCCTTCCTTTTTTCTTCTTTTCTTCCTTCCATTCCCTCCCTTCCTTTTTTTTTTCTTCTTTCTCTTCCCCCCTTTTTCTCCTTTCTTCTTTTCTCCTTCCTTTTCCTTCCTCCTTTTTCCTCCTCTCCCCTTTTTTCCTTCCTTCCATCCCTTTTTTTTTCTTCTTTTCTTTTTTCCTTCTTTTTTCTCCTTCTTTTTTCCTTTCTCCCTTCTTTTTTTTTTTCTCCTTCCCTCTCCTTTCTTCTCCTTCTTTTCCCTCTTTCCCTCCTTCTTTTCTTCCCTTTTTTCCTTCTTCTTTTCCTTCTCTTTCATTTCCTTTTCTCCTCTTCTTCTTCTTTTTTTCCCTTCTTTCCTTTCCTCCTTTCTTCTTTTTTCTTCCTTCCTTCCCTCCTCCTCTTTTTTTCCTCCTCTTCCCCTTTTCTTCTTTTTTCTTCTTTTTTTTTTCTTCTTTTTCTCCTCTCTTCTCTTTCTTTTCTTCTTTCCCCCCTCCTCTCTTCCCCCCCTTCCTTTTCTTCCTTCCTCTTCCTCCTTTCTCCTCTCTTTCTTTTTTTTCTTCTCTCCTCTTCTCTTCCTCCTTTCATTTTTTTTTTTTTCTTCTCTTCTTCTCTCTCTTTCCTTCCTTTTTCTTTTCATTCTTTTTTTTTTCTTTTCCTTTCCCTCTTCCCTTTTTCTTTTCTCTTCCTTTTTTTTCCTCCTTCTTTCCCTCTCTCCCTCCCTTTTCCCTCCTTCTTTCCTTTCCTTCTTTCCTTCTTTTCTTCTTCTTCTTTCTTTCCTTTTTCTTTCCTTCCTTTTTTTTTTTTTTCTTCTTTCCTTCTCTTTCTTCCTTCATTTTCTTTTTCTTCTCCCTTTTCCTCTCTCTTCCTTCCTTCTTTTCTCATCTTTCTTTCTTTTTTCTCTTTTTCTTCTTCCCTTTTTCTCTTTTTTTTTCTTTCTTCTTCCTCCATTTCTTCTTTTTTTTTCCTTCCTTCTTTTTTTCCTTCCTTCCTTCTTCCTTCCTTCTTCTTCATTCCCTTTCCTTCTTTCTTTCTTCCTTTTTTTTTCCCTTCTTTTTTTCTTTTTTCCTTTTTTTTCCCTTCCTTCTTCCTTCCTTCTTCTTTCCCTTCCTTCTTCCTTCTTCCTTCATTCTCTTCTTCTTTTTTCTTTCTTTTTTTCTTCCTTCCTTCCTTCCTTTCTTTTTCCTTTCTTCCTTCTCTTTTCCTTCCTTCCTCTTTCTTTTTTCTCCTTCCTTCCTTCCTTTTTTCCTTCTTTCCTTTTCCTCTCTTTTTTTTTCTTTCCCTTCCATCCTTTTCCTTTCCATCCTTTCTTTTTTCTCTTTCTTTCTTCCTTCTCTCTTCTTCTTCTTCTTCCCCCCTCCCTTTTTCTTTTTCTTCTCATCCTCCTTCCCTTTCTTCCCTTTTTTCTTTTTTTTTTTTCTCCCTCCTTTTTTTTTTCTTCCTCCTCTTCTCCCCCCTCTCTCTTTTCTCCTCCCTTCCTTCTTCCTTCCTCCCTTTCTCTTTTTTCTCTTTTTTCTTCCTTCCTCTTTTTTTCTTCTTCCCTTTTTTTTTTTTCCAGTCTCTTCTTTCCTTTCTTCTTCTTTTTTCCTCTCTTCCCTTTCCTTTCTTCCTTCCCCCCTCCCTTTTTCCTTTTTCCCTTTTTCCTTTTTTTTTTTTTTTCTTCTTCTTTTTCTCTTTCTTCTCTTTTTCCTCTCCATCTTCTCCTCTTTTTTTTTTTCCTTTTTCCTCCCTCCTTCCTTTCTTTTTTTTTTCTTTCTCTTCTCTTCTCCTTTTCTTTTTCCCTTTTCCCTTCCTCTTCCTTCCTTCCTTCTTTCTTTTTTTCCTTTTTTTTCTTTTTTCCTCATCCTTTCTTTCTTCCTTCCTTCTTTTTCCCTCCCCCTTTCCTCTTTTTTTCTCCCCTTTTTCTCCTTTCTCTTCTTTTCCTCCCATTCCTCCCTTTTTCTTTTCTTTTTCCTCTTTTCTCTCCTCCTTTTCCCCCCCCTCTTTTTCTTTTTTCCTCCTTTTTCCTCCTCTATTTTTTTCCTTCTTTTTTCTCCCTTTTTTTTTTTCCCCTTCCTCTTTTTTTCTTCTTCCTTCTTCTTTTCTTTCTTCCTTTCCTTCTCCCTCTCCTTCTTTCCCCCCTTCCTCCTTCCCCCTTTTTTTTCTTCCTTCTCTTTCTTCCTTCTCTTCCCCTCCTTTCTTTTTCCTTCTCTTCATCTCCTCTTCTTTCCTCATTTTTTTTTCTTTTTTCCTTTTCCCCTTCCTTTTTTTTTTTCTTTCTTCCTTCCTTCTTCCTTCCTTTTTTTTCTTCTTTTTCTTCCTTTCCCTCCCCTTCTCCTTCCTTCTTCCCCCCTCTCTCTTTTTTTCCCTTCTTTCCTTCTCTTCTCCTCCTTTTTTTTTCTTTTTTTTTTCTTCTTCCTTCCTTCTTTCCTCTTTTCCTTTCTTTTTCTTCTTCTTTCTTCCTTCCTTTCCTTCCTTTTCTTCTCTTCCTCCTTTTCTTCCCTCCTTTTTCTTCTTCTTTCTTTTTTTTTTTTTTTCCTTTTCTTCCTTCTTTCTTTTCCCTTCCTTTCTCCTTTCCTTTCTCTTCTTCCTCTTTCCTTCCCTTTTTCCCCCCCCCTTTTTTTCCCTCCCTCCTTTCCTTCTTCTTTCCTTCCTTCTCTTTTTTTTCCTTCTTTTTTCCCTTTTTCTTCCTTCCTTTTTTCCTCCATTTCCTTCCTCCTTCTTTTTTCCTTTTTTCTTTCTTTCCTTCTTCTCTTTCCCCCTTCTTCTCTCTCTCCTTTCCTTTCTCCCTTTCCTTCCTCCTTCTTCTTTTCCTCTTTTTCTCTCTTCTCCTTTCCCCCCCCTTTCCCTTCTTTTTCTCCTTCCTTCTTCCTTCTCTCCTTTCCTTCCTTTTCCTTCCCCTTTTCTTCTTCTTTTTTTTTCCCCCTTCCTTTTTCCTCCTTTTTTTTTTCCCTCCTCTCTTTTTTTCCCCTCCTTTCTTTCCTTTTCCCCCTTCCTTCTCTTTTCTTCTCTCCTTTCTTTTTTTTCTTCTTTTTCTCTCTTCCTTCTTCTCTTACTCCTTCTTTCCCTCCCTTTCCTTCCTTCCTTCCTTTTTTTCCCTTTTCTTTTCTTCCTTTCTTTTCCCCCTTTCTCTTTTCTTTTTCTTCTCCTTTCTCTCTTTCTTTTTTTTCCTTCCTTCCATCCTCTTCCTCTCCTTTCTTTCCCTCCTTCTTTTTTTCCTTTTCTTTTTTTTTCCTTCCTCCCCTTCTTTTTCTTCTTTCTTCCTTTCCTTTTTTTCTCCATTTTCTTTTCTCCCTCTCTTCTCTTTCCTTTCTATTTTTCTCTTTCTCTCCTTTTTCTTCCTTCCTCTTTTCTTCCTTCTTCTTTTTCTTCTCTTTTCATTTTTCTTTCTCTCTTTCTCATTTCCTTTTTCCTTCCCTTCCTCCTTCTTCCTTTCCCTTCCATCCTCTTCCTTTTCTTTTTTCCTTTTTTTTTCTCCCTCCTCCTCTCCCCATTCCTTTCTCTTTTCTCTCCTTTCTTCTTTTTTCTCTTTTCCCTTCTCCCCTTCCTTTCTCCTTTCTTCTCTTTTCTTTCTTTCTCTTTTTTTCCCTTCTCCTTCCCCCCTTCTCTCCTTCCTTTTTCTTTTTCTCCTTCTTTTTTTTTTCTTTCTCCCTTTCCCTTCCTTCTTCTTTTCTTTCCTTCCTTTTTTTCCTTCCCTTTCTTTCTCCATTTTTCCTTTTTTCTTTTTTTTTTTTTTTTTTTTTCCTTTCCTTTCTTTTTTTTCCTCTTCCCTTTTTCCTTTTTCCCTTCTCTTCTTCTTCTTTTTTCCTTTCTCTTTTTCTTCTTCTTCCCTTCTTCTTTCCCTTCTTCTCTTCTTCCTTCCTCCCCTTTTTTCTCTTCTCCTTCTCTTTTTTTCCCCTCTTTCTTTTTCCTTTTTCTTCTTCTTTCCCTTCCCTTCCTTCTTTTTCCTTTCCCCCCTTCCTTCCTTCTTTCCTTCCTTCCACTTTCCTCTTTCTCCCTCTTCCTTTTCCCTTTTCCTTCTTTTTCTCCTTTCCTTCCCTTCCTTCCTTCCTTCTTTCTTTTTCTTCCTTCTCCTTCTTTCTCTTTCCTTTTCCTTTTCTTCCTCTCTTCTTTCATTTCTCTCCCCTCCTCTTTCCTCTTCTTTCCCTTTCTCCCCTTTTTCTTTTTTTCCCTCTCCCCTTTCCTTCTTCTTTTTCCTTCTTTTTTCTTTCCCTTCCTTCTTCTTCTTCCTTCCTTTACCTCTTCTTTCTTCCCCTATCTTCTCCCTTCCTTCCCCTCTTTTTTTTCTTTTCTTCCTTTTTCTCTCTCTTCCCCTTTCTCTTCCCCCCCCCTCCCCTTCCCCTTCCTTTCTCTTCCTTCTCTCCTTTTTACTTTCCCTTTTCTTCCTCTCCCCTTCCTTTCCTTCTTTATTCTCTTCCTTCCCTTCCCTTCCTCCTTTCTCCTTTTCATTTCCTTTCCTTCTTTTCTCTCTCCTTCCTTTTTTCTCCCTTTCTTCCTTTCCTTCCTTCCTTTCTTCTTTTCCTTCCTTTCCTTCCCTTCTTCCTCCTTCCCCTTTCTTTCTCTCTCATCTCCCTTTTTCATTTCTCTCCTTTCCTTTCCTTTTCCTTCTTTCTTTTCCTTCCTTCCCTTCTTCCTTTCCTCCTATCCTTTCTCTCATCTTCTTTCTCCCTTCATTCCTCTTTCCTCCTTTCCTTCTTCTTTTATCCTTCCTTCTTCCTTCCTTCCTTTCTTTCTTTCCTCTTCTCTTCCCTTCTTTCCCTTTTCTTTCTTTTTTTCCTTTCCCTTCCTTCTTTCTCTTTTTCTTTTATTCCTTTTCCTCCTTCCATTCTTTTTCATTCTTCCCTCCTTTTCTCCATCTTTTCCTTCCCTTCCCTTTCCTTCCTTTTTTCCTCACCTTCCCTTCCTTTCTCCCTTCCTTCTTTCTCTTTTCTCTTCTCCTTCCCTTTCTCCCTCCCCCTTTCTCTCCTCCTTCCTTTTCCCTCCTTCTCCACTCCCTTCTCATTCCTTCCTCCCTCCCTTCCTTCATCCTTCCTTCCTTTTTTCCTTCCTTCCCTTTCTTTCCTTCCTTCTCTTCCTTCCCTTCCTTCCTTCCCCCCCTCTTCCTTCCTTCCTTCCTTCCTTTCTTCTCTCCCTCTTTCTTCTTTCTTCCATCTCTTCTTTTTCCTTCCTTTTTCTCTTCCTTTTCCTTCCTTCCTTCCTTCCTTCCTTCCTCTCTTTCCTCCCTTCTTCTTTCTCTTCCTTCTTTCCTCTCTCCTCCCTCGTTCCATTCTTCCTCTCCATCTCCTTCTCTTTCTTCCATATCTTCCCTTTTCATTTCCTTCTTCTTCTTCTCCTTCCTTCTTCTTTTCCTCTCCCCTTTTCTTCTTCCTCTTTTTCCTTCCTTTTTTCCTTTTTTTTCTCCTTTTCCTCACCCTTTCCTTCTTCCTTTCCTCCCCTTCCCCTCTCCTCTTCCTTTCATTCTCCCCATCCTCTTCTCCATTCCTTCTACCTTCTCCTTTTCTTCCTTCCTTCCTTCCCTTCCATTCCTTTTTTTCTCTTTTTTCCTCCTTCCTTTTTTCTTCTCACTCTTTTTTATCCTTCTCTTCCTTCCTTCCTTTTCTTTCCTTCATCTTCTTCCCTTCCTTTTCCTTCTCTTCTTTCTTCCCTCCTCTTTTCATCCTTCCTTCATTCCTTTCCATCTTCCTTCTTCTTCTTCCTCTATCACCTCCTTCATTCCTTCTTTTTTTTTCCCTCTTCTTTTTTTCCCTCTCCTCCATCCCTCCCTTTTCTTCCCCTCTCTTTCCTTTTTCTTCTTTCCTTCCCATACCTCTCTCTCCCCTTCCTTTCCTTTACTTCCTCCTTTCCATACTTCCTTCATCCCCTCCTTTCCTTCCATTTTTCTTCTCTTCTTTCTCTCTCCCTTCTCTTCTTCCCTTTCTTCCTTCCAACTCCCCTCTTCCTTCCTTCCTTTTCCCCTACCTTCCTCTCCTTTCCCTCCCCTTTTCCTTCCTTCCTTCCTTCCTTCCTTCCCCTTTCCTTTCTTCCTTTCCCTTCCTTCCTTTCCCTTTCCCTTCCTTCCCCTTCCCTTTCCCTTTTCCTTTTTCCCCCTTTTTCCTTCCTCCTTCCTTCCTTCCTTCCCACCTTTCCTCTTCCTTCCTCCCCTTCCTTCCTTCTTCTTTCCTCCTTTCCCTTTCCTTTCCCTTCCTCCTTCCTTCCTTCCTCCTTCCTTCCTCCTTTCCTTTTTTTTTTTCCTTTTCCTTCCTTCCTCCTCCACCCAAATTCCTCCTCCCCTTTTTCCCCTCCTTCCCCATTTCTTTCCTTTATCCTTTCCCCCTTCCCCCTTCCTTCCTTCCTTCCTTCCCTTCCTTCCTTCCTCCTCCCTTTTCTTCCTTCCTCCTTTTCCCTTTCCCTTTTATCCTTCCTTCCTTCCTTCCTTCCTTTTTCCCTTTCCCTTTCCTTCCCCTTTCCCTTCCTTCCCCCATCCTTTCCCCCCCTTTTC
>CATNWA010019730.1:0-80355 GCA_951230385.1 Staurois parvus | reverse complement strand
CCTACGACCCTACTGATCACCTACAGATACATACATTGTCAGGTCATTCATCCCTACTGATCACCCTACAGATACATACATTGTCAGGTCATTCATCCCTACTGATCCTCCCTACAGATACATACATTTGTCAGGTCATTCATCCCGACTACCGAATCCTCTACAAGATACATAGACATTGTCAGGTCAGTTCATCCCTACTATCCTCCTACAGATACGTACATTGGTCAGGTCGTTCATCCTCTACTATGATACCCTATCAGATACACCATTGACAGGTTCACAGATACGTACATTGTCAGGTCATTCATCCCTACTGATCCTCCTACAGATACATACATTGTCAGGTCATTCATCCCTACTGATCCTCCTACAGATACATACAGTTGCAAGAAAAAGTATGTGAACCCCTTGGGATTTCGTGGAGTTTTGCATGAATTGGGCATAAAAATGTGCTCTGAACGTCATTCTAAGTCACAACAATAGAAGAACACAGTCTGCTGAACATAATACTACACAAACATTAGATGTTGCCATGGTTTAATTGCACATAACATGTAAACATTCACAGTGCAGAGAGGAAAAAGTATGTGAGTCCCTAGCTTAATGACTTCTCCCAGAGCTAATTGGAGCAGGAGTGAGCCAACCTTGGCTCCAATCAGTGTGATGATATTGGATGTGTTGCTGACAGCTGTCCTGCCCTTAAAAAACACACACCTGTTTTGGGGTTTACTGGTTTCAAGAAGCACTGTCTGATGTGAACCATGCCTCACAGAAAAGAGCTCTCAGAAGACCTACGATCAAGAATTGTTGACTTGCAAGAAGCTGGGAAAGGGTTACAAAAGTATCTCCTTGAGCCTTGATGTTCATGTGTCCACGGTAAGACAGACTGTCTACAAATGGAGAAAGTTTAGCACTGTTGCTACTCTCCCTAGGCGTGGTCGTTCTTGTAAAAATGACTGCAAGAGCACAGCGCAGAATGCTGCATGAGGTAAAGAAGAATCCCAGAGTGTCAGCTAAAGACCTACAGAAATCTCTGGCACATGCTAACATTTTTGTTGACACATCTACAATAAGGAAAACACTTAAACAAGAATGGAGTACATGGGAGGACACCACGGAGGAAGCCATTGCTGTCCAAAAAGAATATTGCAGCACGTTTGAAGTTTGCAAAAGAGCACCTGGATGTTCCACAGCACTACTGGCAAAATATACTGTGGACAGATGAAACCAAGATTGAGTTGTTTGGGAAGAACACACAACACTATGTGTGGAGGAAAAAAGGGCACAGCACACCAACATCAAAACCTCATCCCCACTGTGAAACATGGTGGAGGGAGCATCATGGTTTGGGGCTGCTTTGCTGCCTCAGGGCCTGGACGAATTGTTGTCATTGATGGGAAAATGAATTCCAGAGTTTATCAAGACATTTTGCAGGAAAACGTACGACCATCTGTCCACCAACTGAAGCTCTGCAGAGGATGGGTGATGCAACAGGACAATGACCCAAAGCATACAAGTAATTCAACAAAAACAATGGCTGCAGCAGCACAGAATACGCCTTCTGGAGTGGCCCAGTCAGAGTCCTGACCTCAACCCGATTGAAATGCTGTGGCATGACCTTAAGAGAGCGATTCACACCAGACATCCCAAGAATATTGCTACACTGAAACAGTTTTGTGAAGAGGAGTGGTCCAAAATGACTCTAGATCGTTGTGCAGGTCTGATCTGCAACTACAGGAAACGTTTGGTTGAGGTTATTGCTGCCAAAGGAGGGTCAACCAGTTATTAAGTCCAAATGTTCACATACTTTTTCCTCCTGCACTGTGAATGTTTACATGTTATGTGCAATTAAACCATGGCAACATCTAATGTTTGTGTTAGTATTATGTTCAGCAGACTGTGTTCTTCTATTGTTGTGACTTAGATGACGTTCAGAGCACATTTTATGCCCAATTCATGCAAAAACTCCACGTAATCCCAAGGGGTTCACATACTTTTTCTTGCAACTGTACATTGTCAGGTCACATTCATCCCTACTGATCACCCTACAGATACATACATTGTCAGGTCATTCATCCCTACTGATCCTCCTACAGATACATACATTGTCACCAAAATTCCTTAGAGGTAATTCATTCTTCTGATCTCTTTACAGCTCTGTGTAGGAAGCCGTATTTGACAATACTGAAGATGAATCCTGATAAGATATTTTATGATATTGGGGATACAGTGATATTAAAGTGTCCGATTGGATATCACCCTTCCTACCCCTCTGTACGATGTGTGAAGAGTGGAACCTCCCCATTGAGTGGGATAATCGTCCACAATGTATAGGTGAGTAGTAAACCTCAATATACAGACTACAGGAACCCAGACCAACCAATCAGCAGCCACCTCTCTTTGGTGTGACTCATCTAAACTGATGTAACATAAAACCTGATTGGTGCATTGCCCTCTACACCTCATTCCTGTCTGTACGGCCTTATTACATACATAGTCCTGTATATTAGATACACTTTGTATAGTGAACATGGGAATACTGGATGCTGTCCAACTCAATCTCCATCTATCATTGTAATCAGAACCGATATCAGCGAACCCCATGGGGGGGCGATGTGATTATACATCACACTTAATGCTGATATCATCTACAATCTTCCCATGGAGACTTCCCTGACTTCTCTTCAAAGTGTCAATAACTGCTTGATGGAAAATACACGTTGCTGCTAAAACCACCGAAAAAAACGTATCTACATTTAATTGAATACAATGAATAAAATGAAATGAATCAGATTGGGGCGCTTCTGCTGTATATAAGACAAGATAATTGTACAAGGAAATAATCAGTTCCTCTGTGCATGCTGTCGCTGAGACTGTCCCTGAAAATCGGACTGTTCTGTAACACCGTGTGCAGCTTTAAGGCGTCCCCCAAGCCTGTAGTCTAAAGGATTTGTATATATTCAATGTTGTCCTCAAAAGCCACATGAGAAGGACCCCGGCCCTACTGTATGGTTTCTAAAAACAAAATTTGGCTTTCGTACTTGTCCCCTTGGCAGTACCTGACCTCCCATGCCTGTTGTTTTGCCAATTGCTTATTGATTAGTCCTACAAATTGCCAGAATTTAGTTGCAGGGTTTTCCCTCCATGGACTCCATTTATGTTCTCAGCAAAGTTTGGGGTTTACCAGGTTTTCAGCATAATTCGCAAAATGCCTTTTGAATCACACCCAGGCCTCTTCAATCTTCACTACTCTTCATATCACACCCAAGAATTACTTTCCTGAAAAAACAGAGAGCTTGGTTAAGTTAAATTGTGACAAAGAAACGTGGGAAAGGAAGGAGAAACGTTCAGTCTGTATCATCTTCAATGAAAGTCAAATCATAATTCAAAGATCTTCTATGACACCCGAGAGGATACATCCCTAGTGAGATCCCACCTAGTGCACACCGGTCAGTCTATTCCCAGTGAGATCCCACCTAGTGCACACCGGTCAGTCTATTCCTAGTGAGATCCCACCTAGTGCACACCGGTCAGTCTTTTTCCCAGTGAGATCCCACCTAGTGCACACCGCTCAGTCCATTCCCAGTGAGATCCCACCTAGTGCACACCGGTCAGTCTTTTCCCAGTGAGATCCCACCTAGTGCACACCAGTCAGTCTATTCCCAGTGAGATCCCACCTAGTGCACACCGGTCAGTCTTTTCCCAGTGAGATCCAACCTAGTGCACAACATCGGTCAGTCTTTTTTCCCAGTGTGAGATCCCACCCTAGTGCACACCGGTCAGTCTACTCCCAGTGAGATCCCACCTAGTGCACACCGCTCAGTCTACTCCCTGTGAGATCCCACCTAGTGCACACCGGTCAGTTTATTCCCAGTGAGATCCCACCTGGTACACACCGGTCAGTCTATTCCCAGTGAGATCCCACCTAGTGCATACCGCTCAGTCCATTCCCAGTGAGATCCCACCTAGTGCACACCGGTCAGTCTATTCCCAGTGAGATCCCACCTAGTGCACACCGGACAGTCTATTCCCAGTGAGATCCCACCTGGTACACACCGGTCAGTCTATTCCCAGTGAGATCCCACCTAGTGCACACTGCTCAGTCCATTCCCAGTGAGATCCCACCTAGTGCACACCGCTCAGTCTATTCCCAGTGAGATCCCACCTAGTGCACACCGCTCAGTCTATTCCCAGTGAGATCCCACCTAGTGCACACCAGTCAGTCTATTCCCAGTGAGATCCCACCTAGTGCACACCGCTCAGTCTATTCCCAGTGAGATCCCACCTAGTGCACACCGGTCAGTCTATTCCCAGTGAGATCCCACCAGGCACACACCGGACAGTCTATTCCCAGTGAGATCCCACCTAGTGCACACCGCTCAGTCTATTCCCAGTGAGATCCCACCTAGTGCACACCGCTCAGTCTATTCCCAGTGAGATCCCACCTAGTGCACACCGCTCAGTCTATTCCCAGTGAGATCCCACCTAGTGCACACCAGTCAGTCTATTCCCAGTGAGATCCCACCTAGTGCACACCGCTCAGTCTACTCCCAGTGAGATCCCACCAAGTGCACACCGGTCAGTCTTTTCCCAGTGAGATCCCACCTAGTGCACACCAGTCAGTCTATTCCCAGTGGGATCCCACCTAGTGCACACCGGTCAGTCTTTTCCCAGTGAGCTCCAACCTAGTGCACACCGGTCAGTCTTTTTCCCAGTGAGATCCCACCTGGTGCACACCGGTCAGTCTACTCTCAGTGAGATCCCACCTAGTGCACACCGCTCAGTCTACTCCCTGTGAGATCCCACCTAGTGCACACCGGTCAGTCTTTTTCCAGTGAGATCCCACCTAGTGCACACCAGTCAGTCTATTCCCAGTGAGATCCCACCTAGTGCACACCGGTCAGTCTTTTTCCCAGTGAGATCCAACCTAGTGCACACCGGTCAGTCTTTTCCCAGTGAGATCCCACCTAGTGCACACCGGTCAGTCTTTCCCAGTGAGATCCCACCTAGCGCACACCGCTCAGTCTTTCCCCAGTGAGATCCCACCACCAGCATACATACAGTGCCTTGAAAAAGTCTTCATACTCCTTGAAATTTTCCACATTTTGTCATGCTGCATTGAAAACGGTCCTTATCCTTTGATATCGAGTCCTCCTATTGGCTCCCAAAGGAAAATATGAATCTCAAAAAAAAGAAAACTCATATAGGGCATTAACTTTATTAAAAAAAAATCAATTAAATACCCATATACCATATGCACTGTGCAACTTCAAAAAAAATTTGACATTTAAAGTGAAAAGTGAACACTGTGTAACAATAGTGCGTCACTCTGTGAGTAAAATAATCCAAGTGATCATTCAGTGTACATTTCTACAGTGTAAGGCATATATACCTTTATCAAAACACAACCAAAAAAAACGCCTTTATAATACTGCGGAGACAAGTATCTCGCTCCCACGAATTTCTTTCAAGCCTGAATACCACTCCTTACGATGTCATCAACCACCTTCTCCTAGATGTCATCAACCACCTTCTCCTAGATGTCATCGTGGCTTTTTAGGAAGTACTCCATAGTACTTATAGTACCCATGCTCCATGCGAGTGATATATAAACAGGATAAAGTGTAATTCCGTTATGGGATTAATAAACATATACTTTACTAGCTGCTTACATCAATTAACCATTTCCATACCGGGCAATTTTCCACCTTCCTGCCCAGGCCAGTTTTCACGTTTCAGCGCTCTCACACTTTGAATGACAATTGCGCGGTCATACAACGTTGTACCCAAACTAAAATTTTATCATTTTCTTCACACAACTAGAGCTTTCTTTTGGTGGTATTTAATCATCGCTGGGGTTTTTATTTTTTGCTAAATTAACAAAAAAAAAAAAAACATTTTGAAAAAAAAACACGTTTTTTTTGTTTCTGTTATAAAAGTTTGCAAATAAATAATTGTTCTTCATCAATTTAGGCCGAGATGTATTCTGCTACATGTCTTTGGTGAAAATAACCCAAATTAGGATGTATTATTTAGTCTGTAGGAAAGTTATAGAGTTTTCACAAACTATGGTATAGATCTGAATATTGATCAATCCTGAAGTACTGACAGCCAATCTAATTTCTTGAGGTCCAAGAAAGTCAGAATAGTACAGATATCCCCCAAATGTCAGAACAGTACAGATATCCCCCCAAATGTCAGGACAGTACAGATATCCCCCAAATGTCAGAACGGTACAGATATCCCCCCAAATGTCAGGACAGTACAGATATCCCCCAAATGTCAGAACAGTACAGATATCCCCCAAATGTCAGAACGGTACAGATATCCCCCAAATGTCAAAACAGTACAGATATCACCCAAATGTCAGGACGGTACAGATATCCCCCAAATGTCAGGACAGTACAGATATCCCCCAAATGTCAGGACGGTACAGATATCCCCCAAATGTCAGGACAGTACAGATATCCCCCAAATGTCAGGACAGTACAGATATCCCCCAAATGTCAGGACAGTACAGATATCCCCCAAATGTCACCAAAGAAAGAAATGTACCATGTACATTTCACCAAAGAAATGTACAGATATCCCCAAATGTCAGGACGGTACAGATATCCCCCAAATGTCAGGACAGTACAGATATCCCCCAAATGTCAGGACAGTACAGATATCCCCCAAATGTCAGGACGGTACAGATATCCCCCAAATGTCAGGACAGTACAGATATCCCCCAAATGTCAGGACAGTACAGATATCCCCCAAATGTCAGGATGGTACAGATATCCCCCAAATGTCAGGACAGTACAGATATCCCCCAAATGTCAGGACAGTACAGATATCCCCCAAATGTCAGAACAGTACAGATATCCCCCAAATGTCAGGACGGTACAGATATCCCCCAAATGTCAGCACGGTACAGATATCCCCCAAATGTCAGGACGGTACAGATATCCCCCAAATGTCAGGACGGTACAGATATCCCCCAAATGTCAGCACGGTACAGATATCCCCCAAATGTCAGGACAGTACAGATATCCCCCCAAATGTCAGGACAGTACAGATATCCCCCAAATGTCAGAACAGTACAGATATCCCCCAAATGTCAGAACAGTACAGATATCCCCCCAAACCCCTTTTTGCAGAGTAGACAGTCCGACGTACTTCATAAGAGGCATGGCGAGTTTTTTGAAGTTGTATATTTTTTGTCATAATTTTTCGGAAAATGAAAAAATTAAAAAAATTAGTTTCACTATTTTTTTTTTTTTTTTTTTACATACTGTCACCAGTGCAGTACAGCGTCATCATATAACTGGCATGGCAGTGATAAGGGACACTGACTGGTGACAGTATGCAAAAAAAAAATATATATATTTTTTTTTTTTTTTTTTATGATTTGGCCACAGCTAATCACATGACATGTGCATGTGATTAGCTGTGACCATTTACAGCTAGACAGTAGTATACAATGGATGGCATGAATGAAGCCATCCATTGTATACAACTGTCATGTGACCTGCTGTGATTGGTCACAGCAGGTCACATGGTACCGGCAACGGGGGCCGATACTCAGATCTGTCATCGACCGTGTCCGAGGTACACGGCCGGTGACAGATCGTGCCACTGCGTGGCTCTGCAGGAGCGCGATCTGTGCATGTGCGGGAGGACGCCATATGGCGTCCACCCAGAACGCTGATGACATTTGCTGGCTGCCATTCGGCCATAGGGCGGGTGGCAAATGGTTAAATAATAAAACGCTTGATTCCTATACCCTCTAACCTCTACGGTCGCCGAGCAACCTCCGGGATTGTTTGGCATGTGAAATTCCATTGTCCAAGATGGCCGATACGCCACTTCCGGTTCCTCTCCTGTGCATCCGACGTCACTTCCCTTGACACGTTTCGTCACATCCAGGACTTAGTCATAAGGGGTGTCTGTTGTGGGCATACTAAGTCCTGGATGTGATGAAACGCGTCAAGGGAAGTGACATCGGATGCAGAGGAGAGGAACCGATATCAAAGGATCTGTAAATTTCCATTATTGGAATCAAAGATTGGAGTGACTTTACTTTTGGACACGAGTGACATATTTTTTTTTATATTTTTGGACATATAATTATTTAATTATTTCCTTTTGGGTTCATGTATTGCATGTATTTAATTTTTTGGCTTTCAGTATATGAAAAGTTATTCCACAATTTTAGGGATATTTTAATATACATATTGGAGTTATATTGAGTTTTATCGTAAGCAGAGCCATACAAAGCAGTGTGCAGGAGCTGACAAGGGAGAGATCTGTGTTTTTTACATACAGGTCTCTCCCCCATCTGTGATACACTGTGATAACCAGGGGCTGGTGGGGAATCACCAGCAAAGACATTGACATGCTGAGGCTGCCAGTGGTGGCAGGGGCATGCGTCCCCTACCCGGAAATGTAAAATCACGTATATATACACGTGACTTTGTGCACCCCTGCCACCCTGTAGCAGTATTTCTCCTACAGAGCAGCGGGAAAGTAGTTAAAGAACATTAGTGAACAAATAGCATCATGAAGGCCAAGGAACACACCAGACAGGTCAGAGATAAAGTTGTGGAGACGTTTAAAGCAGGGTTAGGTTATAAAGAATCTCCCAAGCTTTGACCATCTCGCGGAGAACTGTTCAATCCATCATCCAAAAATGGAAAGAGTACGGCACAACCTACCAAGACATGGCCGTCCACCTAAACTGACAGGCCAGGCAAGGAGAGCATTCATTAGAAAAGCAGCCAAGAGGCCCATGGGAACTCTGGAAGAACTGCAGAGATCCACAGATCAGGTGGGAGAATCTGTTCACAGGACAACTATTAGTCGTCACTCCACAAATCTGGCCTTTACGGAAGCGTGACAAGAAGAAAGCCATTGTTGGAGGAAAGCCATAAGAAGTCCCGTTTGCAGTTTGTGAGAAGCCATGTGGGGGACACAGCAAACATGTGGAAGAAGAGGCTCTGGTCAGAGAAGACCAAAATTGAACTTTTTGGCCTAAAAGCAAAATGCTATGTGTGGGGGAAAACGAACACTGCACATCACCCTGAACACACCATCCCCACCGTGAAACATGGTGGTGGCAGCATCATGTGGTGGGGATGCTTTTCTTCAGCAGGGACAGGGAAGCTGGGCAGAGTTGATGGGAAGATGGATGGAGCCAAATACAGGGCAATCTTAGAAGAAAACCTGTTAGAGTCTGTAAAAGACTTGAGACCGGGCCAGAGTTTCCAATTCCAGCAGGACAACAACCCGAAACATCCAGCCAGAGTCACAATGGAATGGTTCAGATCAAAGCATCGTCATGTATTAGAATAGCCCAGTCACAGTCCAGACCCAAATCCAATGGAGAATCTGTGGCCAGACCTGAAAATTGCTGTTCCCAGACGCTCTCCATCCAATCTGACAGAGCTTGAGCGATTCTGCAAAGAAGAATGGGCAGAAATGTCCCTCTCTAGACGTGCAAAGAGACATCCCCAAAAAGACTTGCAGCTGGAATTGCCGCCAAAACGGGGTCCTACAAAGTATTGACTCCGGGGGGCTGAATACAACTGCTGCCCCACACTTTTCACAGATTTATTGGTCACAAATGTTGGAAACCATTTCTCATTTTCATCCACTTCACCTGTGGTAGTGAGCTTTTGTAGATATCCAACTTGGGGTTCCCCAGGGAGCGGAGTCTAAGCCCCAGCCTGCTTCTTCACTGGTACCCCTGATGGTGGGGATGTACTTACAGCAAGCTGGGACCAGGTCCCAGTTACGCCCAGCTGAGGATGAGGAGATTGCTCATGGGAGCAGAGAACAATGGGAGGAGACAAACGGAAATCAGATAGACTAGCCAAGGTCAGGACAGGCGGAAAAACAAGCACAGTCAGAGAACGAAGCTGGGGTCAGTACACAAGTGGTCAATGCAATATACAGGCAATAGCAACACACCGGAGCTCAGACAAATAGGAAGTTGCTCAGGCAAAGTGGTCTAGACTAAGCATGTCTTATATAGGCAGGCAAACAAGGAGGAGGGCCAGGAAGTGATGGAAAGGAAGGAAATAAAACCAGAGAACAGCAGACGACGCTCATAGGTGAGCACAGACAAACACACATGTGAAAGGGATCAGGAACCGCACTGCAGCAAGGAGGTGAGAATACAAACAAGAAACTGCAGGCTAACTTGTGACAGTACCCCCCTCTTACGAGGTCTCCCCACTTTTTTAGGGCCAGGCTTAAGGGGAAACTTCTAATGAATAAATTCCACCAGACGGGATGCAGAAACATCAGTAGAAGGAATCCAACACCTCTCCTCAGGACCATATCCCTTCCAGTAAATTAGATACAAGAGCTTCCCTCTGATGAATTTATAATCCAAGATTTGCTTGACTTCATACTGATCTGAAGTACTCACTATAGGAGGAGGGTGACAATGAGGACAGGAAGACCTGTTGATGATGTACGCTCTCAGAAGAGAAACATGGAAAACATTAGGGATTCTCAAATGTGAAAAAAGGTGAAGTTTAAAAGCAACAGGATTGACCTGGCGGAGGATGTTAAATGAACCAATAAAACGAGGAGCACATTTCATAGAGGGTACTTGTAGACATATATTCTTGGTAGAGAGCCAAACCTTGTCACCAGGGAGAAATTTGGGACTCACCCGGCGATGACAATCTGCAGCTACTTTGTACTTGGAAGCTGACAGATGTAAGTTCTTGGAAACATTTGCCTCGGAAGGAGTAAGAATGGGAGAATGTAAGACAGGAATCTGGGCTTGAGCAGACACCAATAACCAGGATGAAGGGTCTGGTGAGGAGGCTGCCAGGGAGGACACAGGAGTAGGCGTGAAGGCTTTGATTTGTACAGTGGGCAAGACAGGCTGTGCAGAGCAGGAACCTGGGGTAATACAGGGGATAGAGTGCACTGTAGGGTGTATGGGGGGCGGGACAGAGGGACACAGTAGGGTGTATTGGGGGCGGGACAGGGGACAGAAGGCACAGTAGCTACTAATGTGGAAACCACGGCTGGGTCCAAAGCAGCTGAAGGGAGTTTTGGGGTTTCAACAGGCAGGGCACACGAAGCTGGGAACTCAGTTGGTACAGAGGTCACAGATGTTGGGGCCTCCACCCATCCAGAAAGTAGTGAAATAGGAGCTCTGAGCTGCACAGTATGTAAAAGGGACCGATGGTTCGGGCAGCAAAGAGGGTAAGGAACTAGAGGTGGACATCACTGGAAAGGGGCCCACAATAGGAGTAGGCAGGGGAGCAGCTTTACTACAAGAAACATCTTGGAAGGCCTGGCAATATTGAGGGAGCATTGGAGAGGTGGTGGCCTCAGCCATGGGTACAGTGCGAGGTGGGAACACCTTAGGGAGACAAGCCTGATTGCATTTTGACCCACAAGACAATACTTGGCCAGAGTTCCAGTCAAGATTGGGTGAGTGTTTCTGCAACCATGGAAGTCCAAGAATGATGGGACTAGAAGACTTAGGGAGGATCGGGAAGGAGATTTCCTCACGATGAAGAGCGCCCATCATGCATAGTTATGGCGGTGGTTCGAAAGCATAGAGTTCCTAAGGCCAAGGTAGAGCCATCAACAGTAGATATTGATTGGGGTGTCATCAAGGGGACAAGAGGAATGCCCAGTTCAGCGGCCAAAGATTGCTCGATGAAGTTCCTGGCTGCCCCAGAGTCCACATAAGCAGAAACCTGGTACAATTTCAGGGCCCAATGAATGGAGACCGGTATGATAAATCGAGGGAAAGTGGTGGAATTCAGGTTCTGGTCTAGATCACCCCCCTCAGTGTGACCTAGACCTGAGTTTCCCGGAAGGACAGAACAGGACTTAATTATATGACTTTTAGCCCCACAGTAAAGGCATAGACCAAATCTTAGGCAAAGTGATCGCTCTTGTGGAGTGAGGTGTGTTTGGCCTAACTGCATAGGCTCTTCAGATGTCGGTACGGTTGCATTGGTAAGTTGATCAGGGGCTTTCTGGAAAACAGGAGCAAATTAACCCACTGGGGGGGGGGGGGGGTGACGTGAATGAGCCCTTTCCAGAACTTGCTCCTGGAAGCGGAAATGGATTTGGATGCTAAGAGCAATCAAGTCATCCAGGGCGGTGGATATGGTTCTTCCAGCTAGTTTGTCCTTAATACGGTCTGCTAGACCCTGTCAAAAGATTGCAGAAAGGGCCTCATTATTCCATGCCAGTTCCGAAGCTAATGTGTAAAACTGAACTGCATACTGACAAAGTTCATGCTACTTTGACGAAGCTGAAAAAAAGCTTCTGCGGCAGATGAAGTCCTGCCGGGCACATCGAAGGTTTTACAGAAAGCTTGCAGGAAGGCTGGAAGGCTGCAAATAGTTGGATCTTGACGCCCCCACAGTGGTGAGGCCCAAGCCAGTGCTTCACCAGAAAGGAGGGAAATCATGTTGGAATGGTCATTAGAAAAATGGTGGGCTGCTAGCTCGAAGTGAATTGAACACTGATTGATGAAGCCCCGACAAGCTTTGGGATCACCAGAGAAGTGAGGAGGTGGAGGCAGCTGGAGTTTCAAAGGACTGTGTTCCACTGGAGGAACAGAGGGGGTTGGAGTAGCAGGAACCGGAGCAGGAGCCGAAACAGAGGGTGAAGAAGGGGACACAACCTGCAGCTGATCCAACTGGGAGGAAAGTTCCTGCAGACACAGCATAATATGTTCCTGATAGGCCTGCTGGACATCGACTCTCTGCGCCAAACACTGGAGTTGTTACAGGAGAGGCTGCGGGGTCTCTGAGGAGCTCATGGCCTGAGCACACTGTCAGCACCTATGGTAGTGAGCTATTGTAGATACTCAACTTGGGGTTCCCCAGGGCACGGAGTCTAATCCCCAGCCTACTTCTTCACCAGAGCCCCTGATGGTGGGGATGGACTTGCAGCAAGCTGGGACCAGGTCGCAGCCCCCAGGTATACCTAGCTGAGGATGAAGGGACCGCTCAGGGGAGCAGAGTACAATGGGAGGAGACAAATGAAAATCTGATAGACTAGTTGAGGTCAGGACAGGTGGAAAGCAAGCACAGTCAGAACGAAGCCGGGGTCGGTACACAAGTAGTCAATGCAGGAAGGGAATAAAACCCATAAAACAGCATACGATGCCCATAGATGAGCACAGACAAACACACACATGAAAGGGATCAGGAACCGCACTGCAGCAAGGTGGTAAGAATACAAACAAGAAACTGCAGGCTAACTTGTGACATTCACAATTATGTGCCACTTTGTGTTGGTCTATCACATCCAATCCCAATAAATACATTGTACCATGACAACATGGGGGATATTTCAGTTGGAGGAAGACTTTTTTAAGGCACTGTATTAGTCTTTCTTCAGGGGGAACCTTCCCCCAAAACACACATTGGTCTGTTCCCAGTGAGATCCCCCTCCAGCACACACTGTCATGGTCTGGGGTCAGGCTCGGAGGCAAGGAACTGTAGCAGTAGAGAAGTTTATGAGTTATAAGTTAGAAATATACAAGCAGATCCCTCTAGCAGAAGACACAGGCTTGCCTTAGGTCTAACCACTAGCTGGTCTTCACCAGAGCTCCCGATGGTGGAGATGGGTTTTGCTGCATGCTAATGCCAGGTTGCAGCTCCATGGATTGTCCGGCAGGGAAAGAGAAAGGGGGTAAGGTCACAGATGAAGTAGATAAGGAATAAGCAGAAGTGTAGTTGATGAACAAGCCAAAGGTAGATAATGAATGGTAGTGTAGAAAAGGGTTGAAGCAGGTATGCAATGAGAAAGATAGCAGCTGGAGAGAGCATGATAATCTGACAAACAACTAGTGCAGAGACATGGGCTACATTGTCCAAGGGATCAGGCAGGGAGATGACCAGCATGTCAGATGGCACAATGAGAAGAGTTACAGCCAGACACTGCAGAGGTCCCAAGTTCAGGTTCTGTCTGTCCCAGTGAGATCCCATCTCCAGCACACGCTGTAGTCTTTCCTAGTGAGATCCCACCTCGGGCACATACATTGGTCTTCCCCAGTAAGATCGCACTCCCCGCACACATACTGGTCTTTCTCCAGTGAGATCCCACCTCCACTTCTCACTTTGGTTGATCCGCAGGAAGATCCCCCCCCCCCCCCGCAACCCACACATTGGTCTTTCTCTAGTGAGATTCCACCTCTAGCACGCAACAATTGGTCTTTCCCTCACTGTCTAGTACCACAATATACCATACAAATTGCATTACATCCCTCTTCTCTATTTCTCATTGCTTTCCTCCTCACCGTAGCGCTTCAAGTTATACTATTCCATTTGTCCTCTAACCCTCCCTGATAGAAGCCATTGATTCTATGCACAGCACTGATGAAGGCCAAGAAGACTGAAACAGGTGTATGTAGTGTGGAATGAATGGTTCTATAATAGGTTGTATCTGGGCCATAGACTGGAAGCTGAGGGAGTGCCAATGACTAAAGGTGTGTTCATCATAATGCAGGCAATGGCAGGCGGTGATTGGTCAATGCAGCACAAGAATCTCTCTTCAGCCTTCTTTCCTCCAGGACCGTGTCCCTGAGAACACGGGAGATTACAAATGACAGCAAGTGAGGCATCAGAACAGGTCCAGGGAAAACGACATGAGAGACATTTACACCCTCTGCAGCTTACAAATACACTAAAGATGTCCTTCTCCCTTCAATACATCATACCAAAATGGCAACATTTCCAGGAAATATCCTGATCTTTGCCAAAATTTTGGTAAAAATTGAAACTTTCAACTTGGTCCCTCCACCTCTGTGTAGGAAGCTGGATAGGACCATACTACAGATGGAACCACATGAGACATTTCATAGTAAAGGAGAAACACACATTGTCAGGCCATTCATCCCTACTGATCACCCTACAGATACATACATTGTCAGGTCATTCATCCCTACTGATCCTCCTACAGATACATACATTGTCGGGTCATTCATCCCCATTGATCCTCCTACAGATATGTACATTGTCGGGTCATTCATCCCTACTGATCCTCCTACAGATACATACATTGTCAGGTCATTCATCCCTACTGATCACCCTACAGATACATACATTGTCGGGTCATTCATCCCTACTGATCCTCCTACAGATACATACATTGTCAGGTCATTCATCCCTACTGATCACCCTACAGATACATACATTGTCAGGTCATCCCTCCCTACTGATCACCCTACAGATACGTACATTGTCAGGTCATTCATCCCTACTGATCCTCCTACAGATACGTACATTGTCAGGTGATTCATCCCTACTGATCCTCCTACAGATACGTACATTGTCAGGTCATTCAGCCCTACTGATCACCCTACAGATACGTACATTGTCAGGTCATTCATCCCTACTGATCACCCTACAGATACATACATTGTCAGGTCATTCATCCCTACTGAACCTCCTACAGATACTTACATTTTGTGCTAACAGAAAATAAATAGTCTTTTTCTCATTGTCCCATTCTTCTAATTACTTTCCAGCTCTGTGTAGGAAGCCGGAGGAGACAATACTGAAGATGGATCCAGAGAAGACATTTTATGATATTGGGGAGACAGTGACAGTAAATTGTTCGGTTGGATTTCACCCTTCTTATTCCTCTATAAAATGTGTGGATCATGCTTACCACATTGATTGGAATAATCCTGCAGAATGTAAACGTGAGTAGTAAAACTAAAAATACAGACTACAGGACCCCAGAGAATAGAATAGAAAATAAAGGAATGAAAAAGAATAGAATACAAAAGAATATAGCCATCTTCTAAAATTCTAATTTTTAAAAAAAAATATATAATAGAAGAGACTTGTAAAGAATAGAAAACAAAAGAATAAAAATTGAAATAAAGGTTTAGAATAGAATAAAATTGAAATATAGCCATTTTCTGAAATTCAGTTTTTAAACTTACGGAATAAAACAGAATACAAAAAAAAACATAGAAAATAAAATAATAGAATAGAAAATAAAGGAATAGAGAAAAAGAATAGGAAAAAAGATTAGAAAAGAATACAAAAAAAAAATAGAATTGATTAGAATAGAAATAAAATAAAAAGAATTATAGCCATCTTTTGAAATTTACATTTTGAATATTATAAAATAGAAAGATTATTGCCATCTTACAAAATTCTAACTGGAAAAAATAGAAAATAATAAAATCGAATAGAATAGAAAAGAATAGAGTGAAATAGAATACAAAGGACAGAAAATAAAATAAATGTATAGAATAGAAAATAAAAGAACACTGTAATTAATAGAATATGAAAAAAAAAAATAGAATACAATATAGCCTTCTTTTGAAATTGTAATTTTGAAATTCAAATTTCAAATAGAAAAGAATAAAAAAAAAAATGTATATATAGCAAATCATCACCAGCTATTCTTCACAATGAATTAAAATCGATTTGATATTTTAAAATTCACATTTGATTTGAATTCTTCAGTCCTACTGGAAAAATTCAAATCTGTTTGAAAAAAATACACAGAACTAAATGAAATAAATTTCATTATGAATGTAATGTAACTAAATTAGTAGGTTTACAAATCAATCTGAATCAAAACATTTTTTTTTTATATGCGCATGTCTACTCTCTACTGTGTGATTACTAAAAATAAACCCTGGATTTTGTACGTACCCCCCATGGCAGTGCCTGACTTCCCATGCCTGTTGTTCACCAATAGCGTACTGATCACTCCTACAGATTGCCAGGATTTAGTAGCAGAATTTAGTAGAAGGGTTTTCCCTCCATGGACTCCATTGGGGTTCTCAGCAAGGTTTGGGGTTTACCAGGTCTTCAGCATGATTCACAAAATAGCTGCCAAATAAAACCCTCTATGATCATCATCACTGTTCTTCACATCACACCCAAGGATAACTACTGAACATACAGAGAGCTTGGTTTGAATTTAATTTGTGACAAAGAAAACTGGAAAAAATAAGAAGGAACGCTCAGTCTGTATCATTCTTCAATGAAAGTAAAACTATAACTCAAGGATCTTCTATGACACCCGAGAGGATACATCCCCAGTGAGATCCCACCTAGTGCACACCGGTCAGTCTTTCCCCAGTGAGATCCCACCTAGTGCACACCGGACAGTCTTTCCCCAGTGAGATCCCACCGCCAGCATACATATTAGTCTTTCTTCAATGACACCCACCAGCACACACATTGGTCTTTCCTCATTAAAATCCCACCTCCAGCAGACATATTGGTATTTCCCAGGTGAGATCCCACCTCCACCACACACATTGATATTTAACCGGTGAGATCCCACCTCCAGCACACACATATTGGTATTTCCCCAGTGAGATCCCACCTCCATCACACACATTGATATTTCACCGGTGAGATCCCACCTCCATCACACACATTGATATTTCACCGGTAAGATCCCACCTCCACCACACACATTGATATTTCACCGGTGAGATTCCACCTCCACCACACACACATTGATATTTCACCGGTAAGATCCCACCTCCACCACACACATTGATATTTCACCGGTGAGATCCCACCTCCACCACATACATTAAAATTTCCCCAGTGAGATCCCACCTCCATCATCACACACATTGATATTTCCCCAGTGAGATCCCACCTCCACCACACACACATTGATATTTCCCCGGTGAGATCCCACCTCCACCACACACATTGATATTTCCCCGGTGAGATCCCACCTCCATCACACACATTGATATTTCCCCAGTGAGATCCCATCTCCACAACACACATTGATATTTCACTGGTGAGATCCCACCTCCAGCACATACATTGATATTTCACCGGTGAGATTCCACCTCCACCACACACATTGATATTTCACTGGTGAGATCCCACCTCCACCACATACATTAAAATTTCCCTAGTGAGATCCCACCTCCACCACACACATTGATATTTCACCGGTGAGATCCCACCTCCATCACACACAGATATTTCCCCAGTGAGATCCCACCTCCATCACACACAATGATATTTCCCCAGTGAGATCCCACCTCCATCACACACATTGATATTTCCCCAGTGAGATCCCACCTCCATCACACACATTTATATTTCACCGGTGAGATCCCACCTCCAGCACACAGATTGATATTTCACCGGTAAGATCCCACCTCCAGCACACACATTGATATTTCCCCGGTGAGATCCCACCTGCACCCACACACATTGATATTTCCCCAGTTCGATCCCACCTCCACCACACACATTGATATTTCCTCAGTGAGATCCCACCCCCATCACACACATTGATATTTCCCCAGTTCGATCCCACTTCCACCACACACATTGATATTTCCTCAGTGAGATCCCACCCCCATCACACACATTGATATTTCCCCAGTGAGATCCCATCCCCATCACACACATTGATATTTCCCCAGTGAGATCCCACCTCTCACCACACACATTGATATTTCCCCGGAGAGATCTCACCTCCAGCACACACACTGATATTTCACCGCTGAGATCCCACCCACACCACACACATTGATATTTCCCCGGAGAGATCCCACCTCCACCACACACATTGATATTTCCTCAGTGAGATCCCACCTCCTCCACACACATTGATATTTCCTCAGTGAGATCCCACCTCCACCACACAAATTGGTATTTTCCTGTGAGATCCCACCTCCTCCACACACATTGATATTTCCTCAGTGAGATCCCACCTCCTCCACACACATTGATATTTCCTCAGTGAGATCCCACCTCTTCCACACACATTGATATTTCCTCAGTGAGATCCCACCTCCACCACACAAATTGGTATTTTCCTGTGAGATCCCACCTCCACCACACACATTGATATTACCTTAAAAATTTTTAATGAATGTAAAAAATAAGTATTATACTCACAAATGATCAATAAATAAAAGTCACATCATAAAGGGACAGCTCTGTCCAATTCACACTGCGTGTCTATCTGTAGTGAGAACTCTGGACATCCAAAAGGCTGCGAGTTTCGAGGACTAGCCTCTTCCTCAGAGCCAAAACATAGAATTAAAATAGATTACGTAGATAAGAAACAAGCAGATGCGTAGTCAATGAACAATTCAAAGGTCAGTAACGAGTAGTAGCTGTATGGGATCAGATGGAAGCATAGTTGATGAGCAAGCCAAATGTTGATAATGAATGGTAGTGAAGATAAGAGCTGTGGCAGGTATGTAAAGCACAAGATACCAGCTGGAGAAAGCACAATAATCTGGCCATCACAAAGTGCAGACACATGGCTTACATCAAGAAGTTCATTAGTAGATCAAGGAGTTCAAGGTTCACCAGAAACAAGATACAAGGCTAGATTGTCCAAGGGATTAGACAGGGAGCTGTCCGGCATATCTAGTGGCACATTGAAAAGAGCTACAGCCAGACACTGCAAAGTTCCTAGATTCAGATTCCGACCTTGACACACACATTGGTATTTCCCCAGTGGAAGCCCAAACCCCAGCACATACAGTAGACTGCTCTTTCCCCAGTGAGAGCCCACCTGAAATACACACATTAGTCTTCTTCAGTGAAAGCCCAACTCCAGCACACACTGTCAAGGTGTGAGGTCAGGCTCAGTTTCAAGTGGCCATAGCAGTAGCAAAGTTTATGAGTAATAAGCTGGAAATATACTGTACATGCAGATCCCCCAAGTAGACGATGCAGGCTCACCTGAGGAATGAAGTCTAACCACTAGCCAGTCTTCACCAGAGCTCCTGATGTTGGAAATGGGTTTTGCTGTGTGCTAATTTCAGGTTGCAGCTCCATGGATTGTCCAGCAGGGAAATTAAAACTTTGGGTAAGGTCACAGATGAAGTATCTAAGGAACAAGCAGAAGCACAGCCGGTGAACAAGACAGAGCTCAGTAATGAGTAAGAGCTGGATGGCATCTGACAGAAGCAAAGTTGATGAATGGTCAATAAGGAATGGTAGTGGAGATAAGGACAGCAGCAGGTATGCAATGAGCAACATACCAGCTGGAGAGAGCACAATAGTCTGGCAAACAGAAAGTGCAGACACATGGCTTACATAAAGAAGTTCATGAGACGATCAAGGAGTTCACGGTTCACAAAAACAATATGCAAGACTAGATTGTCCAAGGGATCAGGCAGAGAGATGTTCAGCATATCTGGTGGCACAGTGGGAAGAGTTACAGCCGGACACCACAGATTTCCCTAGTTCAGATTTGGACTCTGACACACACAGTGACAGCTCAACCCCCAGCATATACAGTACATTGGTCTTTCCTCCGTGAGATCCCACCTCCAGCACACACACTGGTCTTTCCTCATTCAGATCCCAGCTCCAGAATACTCACTGGTATTTCCTCAGTGAGATCCCACCTCCAGCACACACAATGATCTTTCCTCATTCAGATCCCACCTCCAGAATACACATCGGTCATTCCTCGGGGAGATCCCACCTTCAGCACCTACATTGGTCTTTCCTCAGTGAGATCCCACCTCTATCACACTCATTGGTCTTCCCCAGTGAGATTCCACCTCCAGCACACAGATTGGACTTTCTCTAGTGATATATCTCCAGCTCACACATTGGTCTTTTCCCTGGTGGATCCCAACCCCAACCCCAACCTGCAGGTACGTAGGTGGTCTTTTTCCTGTTCCTTGGGGGCCCCCCCTCAGGATACCAACGGTCACACTGGACACAACTATGAGATCTCGGAAAAGTGAGCGCACTTAAATCACCTCAGTTGTGATTGCAAACACTTCAGCTTTATTGGCATAACATCGGGGATTTTATACTGTTGCCTCTGGGCAGACACACCTTCAGACCATCCAATCAAATACATGTACATTATCTTTACCTTAACTCAAGAATTATTTGTATGAGGTCTGCATTTCCACTCAAGTTTCTGCCACACCATATCTGGCCTTGGTTATAATCTGACCCAATGCCCAAGCTGTGGTTACAACTTTTCAGAAATGAGAGTGAAGGTTATCTCCTTTTTTGTAAAGTTTGCAAGAACACTTATTTCTACATAACGCTGGCATAGACAGTTCTGTTAGTGTGTACAAACTTCATATACAGTCATGGCCGAAATTGTTGGCACCCTTGATATTTTTCCTGAAAATCAAGTATTTCACACAAAAAAGGTATTGCATTAACACATGTTTTGCTATACACATGTTTATTCCCTTTGTATGTATTGGAACAAATATAAAACAGAGGCAGAAAAGCAAATATGACATAATGTCACACAAAACCCCAAAAAATGGGCTGGACAAAAGTATTGGCACCCTTAACTTAATATTTGGTTGCACACCCTTTGGAAAACATAACTGAAATCAGTCGCTTCCTATAACCATCAATAAGCTTCTGACACCTCTCTCACCCGGAATTTTGGACCACTCTTCCTTTGCAAACAGCTCCAGGTCTCTCTTATTGGAAGGACACCTTTTCCCAACAGCAATTTTAAGATCTCTCCACAGGTGTTCAATGGGATTTAGATCTGGGCTCATTGCTGGCCACTTCAGAACTCTCCAGCGCTTCTTTGCCATCCATTTCTGAGTGCTTTTTGACGTATGTTTGGGGTCATTGTCCTGCTGGAAGACCCAGGATCTTGGACGCAAACAGCTTTCTGACACTGGGCCCTACAGTGCGACCCAAAATCCTTTGGTAATCCTCAGATTTCATGATGCCTTGCACACAGTCAAGGCACCCAGTGCCAGAGGCAGCAAAACAACCCCAAAACATCATTGAACCTCCACCATATTTTACCGTAGGTACTGTGTTTTGTTCTTTGTAGGCCTCATTCCGTTTTCGGTAAACAGTAGAATGATGTGCTTTACCGAAAAGCTCTATCTTGGTCTCATCTGTCCACAAGACGTTTTCCCAGAAGGCTTTTGGCTTACTCAAGTACATTTTGGCAAACTGTAGTCTTGCTTTTTTATGTCTCTGTGTCAGCAGTGGGGTCCTCCTGGGTCTCCTGCCATAGCGTTTCATTTCATTTAAATGTCGACGGATAGTTCGCGCTGACACTGATGCTCCCTGAGCCTGCAGGACAGCTTGAATGTCTTTGGAACATGTTTGGGGCTGCTTATCCACCATCCGGACTATTCTGCGTTGCAATCTTTCATCAATTTTCCTCATCCGTCCACGACCAGGGAGATTAGCTACAGTGCCATGGGTTGCAAACTTCTTGATAATGTTGCGCACTGTGGACAAAGGCAAATCTAGTTCTCTGGAGATGGACTTGTAACCTTGAGATTGTTGATATTTTGCCACAATTTTGGTTCTCAGGTCCTCAGACAGTTCTCGTCTCCTCTTTCTGTTGTCCATGCTTAGTGTGGCACAGACAGACACACAATGCAAAGGTTAAGTGAACGTCTCTCCTTTTTATCTGCTTTCAGGTGTGATTTCTATATTGCCCACACCTGTTACTTGCCCCAGGTGAGTTTACAGGAGCATCACATGCTTGTAACATTCTTATTTATCCGCAGTTGTGAAAGGGTGCCAATACTTTTGTCCAGCCCATTTTTGGAGGTTTGTGTGACATTATGTCGAATTTGCTTTCTTTCCTCCCTTTTTTTGTTTTGTCCCAATACACACAAAGGGAATAAACATGTGTATAGCAAAACACATGTGTTAATGCAATACGTTTCGTGAGAAATACATGATTTCCTGGAGAAATATCAAGGGTGCCAACAATTTCGGCCATGACTGTATATGTGTATGTTAAACAAGCATCTTATATTAGTGTGTACAAATTGGATTTGGTTATATTCCATTAATCCTTTCACAACCTACATATTGGTCCTTCTCTATTGAAATTCCAGCTCCAGCACGCACAGATAGGTCTTTCCCCAGTGACTACTCACTGTCCATACCATACAAATTGCATTATGTTCCTCTTCTCTGCTGCTCCCCCCCCCCCACCATAACCCATCAAGTTATTCTATTTCATTTGTCCTCTAGCCCTCCCCTGTAGATGCCTTGGATTCTATGCACAGCACTAACGGTGGCCAAGGAGACTGAAACATCTGTATGCAGTGTGGAGTTAAAGTGATATTAAAGCCGTAAGCCCCGATTATCCTCTGCTTGGTTACCCCACCAGCACTCTGGGCTCTTCCCCCCTGCTGAGTGCCCCCAAGGCAAGACACTTGCTATGGGAGCACTTGTGTGTGCTCGCTCCTGAGCCCCACTCTGTGTGTCCAAAAGACATGCAGAATGGGGCTCAGTCCTGCCCCCACTCCCTCCACTCACCGCCTGTGATTGGCAGAAGCAATAGTCAATGGCTCCTACTGTTGTCTATCAGCTAATGAGGAGGCAGAGACCCGGTAGAGCAGCTGCTCTCATGCACATCTTTGGATCGCGATCAAGTTTGGGTAAGTATTAGGGGGCCTGCGGGGGGAATAGCATAGAATGCCTGAAGGTAAGAAACCTTCAGGCTTTTCAACCATTTTCATGGTTCTACAATTATTATTATTGTACAGGATTTATATAGCGCCAACAGTTTACATAGCGCTCTACAACATAAGGGTAGACAGTACAATTACAATACAAATAAATACAGGAGAATTCAGAGAGCCCTACTCATTAGAGCTGACAATCTAAGAGGGAGGGTCAAGAGGAACAAAAAGGTAATAACTGTGGGGAATGGGCTGATGAAAAAAATACATGTACAGTTGTTAGGTGGGGACAGGATAGGCCTCTCTGAAGAGATTTGTTTTAAGGGATCGTCTAAAAGTGGACAGAGTAAGAGATAGTCGGACACATTGGGGAAGAGAGTTCCAGAGGATGGGAGCAGCTCTGCAGAAGTCATGGAAGTGAGCATGGGAGGAGGTGACAAGGGAGCTGGAGAGAAGGTGGTCTTGGAAGGAATGAAGAGAATTATTTGGTTGGTATTTTGAGACAAGGTTAGTGATGTAGCGGGGAGATGAGTTGTGGATGGCTTTATGAGTTGTTGTTAGTATCTTGAATTTAATTTGTTGGGTGAGCGGGAGCTAGTGGGGAGATTTGCAGAGAGGGGTGGAGGACACTGAACGGTTGTTAAGGTGGATGAGCCTGGCAGCAGCATTCATGATGGACTGGAGGGGGATAGATTATACAAAGGTAAGCCAGTGAGGAGGGAGTTGCAGTAGCCAAAGCGAGAGATGACCAGAGAGTGAGTTAGAAGCTTTGTGGTGTCATTGGTTAGGAAGAGGTGTATCTTGGAGATGTTGCAGAGGTTGAGGCGGCAAACTCTGGATAGTGATTGGATGTGGGGCTGAAAGGATAGTTCAGAGTCAAACATTACACCTAAAACACCTAGAAGGGTTGATGGTTGGGCTGTTAATTTTGACAGAGAACTTGGGGGAAGGGGCATGTAGGGAAGGAAATATTATGAGCTCGGTTTTGGATAGATTGATTTTCAGGAAGTGGTGTGACATCCAGGCTGATATGTCTGTTAGTAGATTAGTGCTGCGAGATGAGACTGGTGGAGTGAGCTGAGGGGTAGAGATAGATTTGGGTGTCATCAGCATAGAAATGGTATTGAAAGACATGGGATGCTATCAACTGACCCAAGGAGGTGTAGATTGAGAATAGGAGGAGTCCCAGAACAGAACCTTGGGGAACACCAACAGAGAAAGGAAGAGGAGAAGAGAAGAGATGAGCGAAGTATTGAAAATTTCGATTCGGCTGATTCGGCGAATTCCAGTATGAAATTCGATTCGATGCGAATTTCTTCGCTACGAAGATGGCTTATAAAAAGGGTTTCTAGGCTTCAGAGAGCCTTTAAATTAGTGCAGAACACTGTACCTTTAATTTAAATGCCCTTGGAGATCAGGAAGGAGAAGGAGAAGGAGAAGGATGAGAAGAAGGAGAAAGGAGAAGGAGAGAAGAAGGAGAAAGGAGAAGGATGAGAAGAAGGAGAAGGAGAAGGATGAGAAGATGGAGAAGGAGAAGGATGAGAAGAAGGAGAGGAGAAGGATGAGAAGAAGGAGAAGGAGAAGGATGAGAAGAAGGAGAAGGAGAAGGAAGAAGATGAGAGAAGGAGAAGGATGAGAAGAGAGGAGAAGGATGAGAAGAAGGAGAAGGAGAGAGGATGAGAAGATGGAGAAGGAGAAGGATGAGAAGAAGGAGAAGGAGAAGGATGAGAAGAAGGAGAAGGAGAAGGATGAGAAGAAGGAGAAGGAGAAGGATGAGAAGAAGGAGAAGGATGAGAAGAAGGAGAAGGATGAGAAGAAGGAGAAGGATGAGAAGATGGAGAAGGAGAAGGATGAGAAGAAGGAGAAGGATGAGAAGAAGGAGAAGGATGGATGAGGAGAAGGAGAAGGATGAGAAGAAGGAGAAGGATGAGAAGAAGGAAGGAGAAGGATGAGAAGAGAGGATGAGAGAAGAGAAGGATGAGAAGAAGGAGAAGGATGAGAAGAAGGAGAAGGATGAGAAGAAGGAGAAGGATGAGAAGAAGGAGAAGGAGAAGCAGAAGGAGAAGGATGAGAAGAAGGAGAAGGAGAAGGATGAGAAGAGAAGGAGAGAGGAGGAGAAGGATGAGAAGAAGAAGAGAAGGATGAGAAGAAGGAGAAGGATGAGGAGAAGGAGAAGGATGAGAAGAGGAGAAGGAGAAGAAGATGAGAAGAAGGAGAAGGAAGGAGAAGGATGAGAAGAAGGAGAAGGATGAGAGAGAAAGAGAAGGAGAAGAATGAGAAAGGAAGGAGAAGGATGAGAAGAAGGAGAAGGATGAGAAGAAGGAGAAGGATGAGAAGAAGGAGAAGGATGAGAAGAAGAAGGAAGGAAGGAAGAAGCAGAAGGAGAAGGATGAGAAGAAGGAAAAGGAGAAGGATGAGAAGATGGAGAAGGAGAAGGATGAGAGAAGAAGGAGAAGGAGAAGGATGAGAAGAAGGAGAAGGAGAAGGATGAGAAGAAGGAGAAGAAGGAGAAGGATGAGAAGAAGGAGAAGGATGAGAAGAAGAATGAGAAGAAGGATGAGAAGAAGGAGAAGAGAAGATGAGAAGAAGGAGAAGGATGAGAAGAAGGAGAAGGATGAGAAGAAGGAGAAGGATGAGAAGAAGAGAAGGATGAGAAGAAGGACAGTTCTGTGACAGTTTCTGTCTATTTCTGACAGTTCTGGGACATTCACTCCATACAGCGGTTTCAACCGCTGTATGGAGGGAATGTCCCAGAACTGTCAGAAATAGACTATTTCTGACAGTTCTGGGACATTCACTCCATACAGCGGTTTCAACCGCTGTATGGAGGGAATGTCATAGAACTGTCAGAAATAGACTATTTCTAACAGTTCTGGGACATTCCTTCCATACAGCGGTTGAAACATTGTATCTATTTGTTTCCATAAATGGATTCATTTATGGAAACAAATAGATACAATGTTTCAACCGCTGTATGGAAGGAATGTCCCAGAACTGTCATAAATAGTCTATTTCTGACAGTTCTATGACATTCCCTCCATACAGCGGTTGAAACATTGTATCTATTTGTTTCCATAAATGACATTCTGCAAATACACTTAGAGGAGCGCTGCAGATACACATTTTGCCGGCTTGGAATTAATCTTATTTTCATCCTACTTCTTCTTCTTCTTCATCCTCATCCTTATAAGAAGAAGAAGAGGATGAGGATGAAGAAGAAGAAGAAGAAGTAGGCAAAAAGTGTATCTGCAGCGCTCCTCTAAGTGTATCTGCAGAATGTCATTTATGGAAAAAAATAGATACAATGTTTCAACCGCTGTATGGAGTGAATGTCCCAGAACTGTCAGAAATAGTCTATTTCTGACAGTTATGGGACATTCCCTCCATAGGAGCTCTGCAGATACACTTAGAGGAGCTCTGCACATACACTTTTTGCCGGCTTGGAATTATTCTTATTTTCATCCTACTTCTTCTTCTTCTTCTTCTTCATCCTCATCCTCTTCTTCTTCTGAGGATGAGGATGAGGATGAAGAAGAAGAAGAAGAAGAAGAAGAAGAAGAAGAAGTAGGATGAAAAGAAGAATAATTCCAAGCCGGCAAAAAGTGTATGTGCAGAGTTCCTCTATTTCTGACAGTTCTCTGACAGCTTCTTCACATGTACAGCGGTTGAAACATCTGTATCCTAAATGGAAACTAATAGATACAATGTTTCAACCGCTAAACATGTGTTCCTTCTGTCAGAGAACTGTCAGAATTAGCGGAGCTCACTGCAGGGACACTTTTGCCGGCTGATCGGGAAATGTTCGATTCGCGCACCCGAAGTAGGCAAAATTTCGGATTCGACGCGAATCGAATATTTCCTGAAATTCGACTCGAATTCCGGTTTGCCTGGTTCGATTCGCTCATCTCTAATAATCACTACTGGGTTTTTTTTTTTTTTGCTAAACTAAACAAAACTGAAAATGTTTTGTTTATATTATAACATTTTGTTAATAAGTAACTTTTCTCCTTCATTGATGTGTGCTAATCTTCCTTCAGTGATGAGCACTGATAAGCTGCACTCATGGGCACTGACAGGAGGCACAGATAGACGGCATTGATGTGCATTGACAGGCATTACTGGTGGGCATTGACAGATATCACTGATTGGCACTGATAGGCACTGGTAGGTGTCACTGACAGGAACTGGTAGGCGTCACTGACTGGCACTGATAGGCTTCACTGACTGGCACTGATAAGCTGCACTCATGGGCACTGACAGGAGGCACAGATAGACGGCACTGATGTGCATTGACAGGCATTACTGGTGGGCATTGACAGATATCACTGATTGGCACTGATAGGCAGCACTGATAGGAACTGGTAGGTGTCACTGACAGGAACTGGTAGGCGTCACTGACTGGCACTGATAGGCGTCACTGAAAGGCAGCTCCGATGGGTACTGATATGTGGCATTGATGTGCTCTGATGGGCACTGGTATATGGCATTGATGGACACTGACAGGTGACAATTATGAGCACTGAAAGGCAGCATTGATGGGGCTACACTGATTATCAGGGCACATGTCCCCTCTGAGGAATGCCACTTACCGGCTCTCCTCTCCTCATGCGCTGTCAGCGTAAGGAGAGGACTGTCAATAACCGCCATTTCCTATTTACATACAATGGACACATTCGATCACATGATAGAGCCTGTGTCATTGGCTCTTTACTCCGATCAGCAATCCACTGTGTCCCAGTGACACAGCGCACCACCAATCACCACACTGAGCAGCTAGAGTGGGAGGACATCATATGATGTCCTCCCAGAATGAGAGAGCCGCCGCACATCATTTCCTTATATGTCAGGTGGTAGGCAGTTAAGGAGAGCAATTTCTGTAGACTGCTGAGGGCGAAATCTGGACTGAAGGGGATCAAGAAGGTTATTCTCAGTGAGGTGGTCACTCAGCTGATTGTAGACCAAGCGTTCAAGACATTTGGAGGAAAGGGGAGTAAGGAGATGAGGCATAAGTTGTTAAGAATGGTGGGGTCTAGTGTATGGAGGTGACTAGTGCATGTTTTAGAGAATTGGGGAAGATGCCAGAAGAGAGGGAGAGATTGAAGATGTGAGTTAGAGAATGAAGGATAGAGCCAGATGCTTACCATAGCATTTGCGAAGGAATGGGGTCCAGATAGCAGGTGGTTAGGTGGGCATTAGAAAAAAGTTTAGCAACCTCGTCTATAGTAGTGGAGTTGAATGCAGTAAGTAGTAATTGTACCTGTGGACATGGAGTGTTAAGTAGGGGAGGTATCTGCGCGTCGGAGATCTTATCGCAAATTGTAACAATCTTCTTTTTGAAGTGATCAGTGATCTCCTGGGCAGTGAGTGAGTTAGTGGGTGGAGGCAGTGGAGGACGAAGAAGAAAGTTGAAGGTAGAGAATAGTTGACAGGGACTGGATGAGAAGGAGTTAATGAGAGCAATGAAATAAGTCTGCTTGGCAGTGAGGAGGTAGGAATAGTATTTCTAGAGGGCAGATTTATATTGGCTGAAGTCTTTCTGAGACTTAACCTTGCATCACAGCTACATTTCTGGGGATGTCTGGTGTCATCTGTTTTGCCAAGGTTGTAGGAGTGAGGGCCTGATTGTGTATGTAGTGAGGGGGGGGGAGCTTTTCTAGAGAGGATGACATTAAGCTGTTGTAGACAGAAGTGGATAGAATGGGACAGGACATTGATGATATTTTGTCATGGATTCGTGACAGAGAGGGAGGTGGGTGAAGTATCTAAAAGGTACTCTGTGGGTCTAGGAGGATTCCTACTCCCTTCTGCCCACTGGGTCTGGGGGTGTCACAATCAGGGGTCAGGCTCAAAGACCAGTTGCTATAGCAGTGGAAATGCTTACCTAAAATTAGCAGGATAGGTACGCAGGCAGGTCACCGTGGTGGAGGAGTGGGATCACACGAGGTCAAGAGCTCCTAATGGTGGAGATGGATTTGGCTGCGTGTTAGCACCAGGTCACGGTCCTCGGGATCACCCCACCAGGAGGTGAGCAAGCGGAGGTCCAGTAGCCTATAAACAGGTAAGGATCAAACGGAAGCATGGTCAGTAAACAAGCCAAGGTCGGTAAGGAGCAGTCGCAGGTTGGGATCAGGCAGAAGCGTAGTTGAGAACAAGCCAAGGGTCAATAATGAGTGGTAGCAAAAAAATCGGATAACAGCAGAGATGATAAGGAGCATGATACTGTCTGGAGAGCACAATAATCTGGCAAACAGGAAGTGCAGAGACATGGCTTATATCAGGAAGTTCATGGGAGGAGCAAGGGGTTCAAGGTTCATGATAAACAAGGTCAAGGTAGGATCATCCAAATAATTGTCAAGGGAGATGTCCAGCATTCCAGGTGGCTCAGCAAGAAGAAACATTGCCACTCACCGCAGAAGGCCCAGGTTCAGACCCAGGCTCTGACAGGGCGAGTGAGTCCAGAGAAGGCCACCATGGGAGACAGTAGCAGGGGAAGCAGTGTCAGATTCATGAAGTCAGGTTTTGGTAATGCAAGGAAGTTACAGAAATTTGTAATGAAGAGGTCACCATAAGGCACTGGTAATTATTAAGAGGATCACTGCGGGGGAAACTGCATGCTGAAGAAAGTTGAAGGTAGAGAATAGTTGATGAGGACTGGATGAGAAGGAGTTAATGAGAGTAATGAAATAAGTCTGCTTGGCAGTGAGGAAGTAGGAATAGTATTTTCTGGATTGGTTGAAGTCTTTCTGAGACTTAAGCTTGCATCACAGCTGTTCAAGAGCGTGGCTACATTTTTGGGGATGTCTGGTGTCATCTGTTTGCCAAGGTTGTAGGAGTCAGGGCCTGATTGTGTATGTAGTGAGGGGGGCGAGCTTGTCTAGGGAGGATGACAGTAAGCTGTTGTAGACAGAAGTGGCTAGAATGGGACAGGACATTGATGATGTTCTTTTTTGCCTTCCTCTGGATCAACTGTGGGTATAGGATTATAACCTTTTTTTTTTTTACTACGGTTGAACTGGATGGACTTTTGTCTTTTTTCAGCCAGACTATGTAACTATGATATTTTGTCATAGAGGTGGTCAGTAGCAGAGTAGAGAAGAGAAGGGTTGAGGTGGTGAAGGTCACTATGGGTATCTGTTAGCTGGTTAGAGGGAGGGGAGATGAAAGACAAGAAAGTGAAACTAATAATGTGGTGGTCAGAGAGTGGGAGAGGTTATTGGAGAGGTTGCACAGAGTGCATAGATAGGAGAATACCAGGTCAGGGGGGTTACCATTGGAGGGAGTAGAAGCCTGAGTCCATTGCTCCTGGCAAAAAGAGAAGGCAAAAGTAAGACGTTTGGAAAAAAGCAGAAGTGTTAGCCCTAATAGGCATGTTGAAGTCACAAAGAATGATTGTGAGGATTTCAGAAGAGAGAAAGTAGGGTAGCCAGTCAGTGAAGTCATCAAGGAAGGTTGGTACCGGTCCAGGAGGGTGGTAGATCACAGTAATTTTTAGAGAAACGGGAGAAAATAGACAAATGCAATGTGCCTCAAAAGAAGAGAGTGACAGATAGGGAGGTGGGTGAAGTATCTAATAGGTACTCTGTGGGTCTAGGAGGATTCCTACTCCCTTCTGTCCACTGGGTCTGGGGGAGTGAGTCCATGGGAGACAGAAACAGGAAAAGCAGAGTCAGATTCATGAAGCCAGGCTTTGGTGATGCAAGGAAGTTACAGAAATTTGTAATAAGGAGGTCGAGATCAGGCACGGGTAAGTATTAGGAGGATCACTGCGGGGGGGACTGCATGCTGAAGGATTTTTACCGTCATGAAGAGAATGCATGAAAGTAAAAATCCCTCAGGCTTTACAACCACTTTAATGATCTGTAGGAGGATCAGTAGGGATGAATGACCTGACAATGTATGTATCTGTAGGAGGATCAGTAGGGATGAATGACCTGACAATGTATGTATCTGTACGGTGATCAGTAGAGATGAATGACCCGATGATGTATGTATCTGTAGGAGGATCAGTAGGGATGAATGACCTGACAATGTATGTATCTGTAGGGTGATCAGTAGGGATGAATGACCTGACAATGTATGTATCTGTAGGGTGATCAGTAGGGATGAATGACCTGACAATGTATGTATCTGTAGGGTGATCAGTAGAGATGAATGACCTGACAATGTATGTATCTGTAGGGTGATCAGTAGGGATGAATGACCCGACGATGTATGTATCTGTAGGGTGATCAGTAGGGATGAATGACCTGACAATGTACGTATCTGTAGGGTGATCAGTAGGGATGAATGACCCGACAATGTATGTATCTGTAGGGTGATCAGTAGGGATGAATGACCCGACAATGTATGTATCTGTAGGGTGATCAGTAGGGATGAATGACCTGACAATGTATGTATCTGTAGGGTGATCAGTAGGGATGAATGACCCGACAATATACGTATCTGTAGGAGGATCAGTAGGGATGAATGACCTGACAATGTATGTATCTGTAGGAGGATCGGTAGGGATGAATGACCTGACATTGTATGTATCTGTAGGGTGATCAGTAGGGATGAATGATCTGACAATGTACGTATCTGTAGGAGGATCAGTAGGGATGAATGACCTGACATTGTATGTATCTGTAGGGTGATCAGTAGGGATGAATGATCTGACAATGTACAGTTATGTTCAAAATAATAGCAGTCAGACATCACTAACCGGATCAATCACTGTTTTTGATAGAAATGATATTTCTACATGGCAAATAATTTCCTAGCAGGTGTAGTAGAGTAATAGAAATCCAACAGTCATGACATGCATGCTGCTGATTCTGTGTCATTGAATCACTCATTGAAAGGGGCGTGTTCACAATAATAGCAGTGTGGAGTTCTATTAGTGAGGTCATTCATTCTTTGAAAAACAGGCCAAGCTATCTGCAAGGAGCCCCCGCAAAGTCCCACTGTTGGAAAAAAGATGTGCTGAAGAGGTTACAATCTGCCAAAGAGCACATTGAGAAATGGCGCAACATTTTTGTGGACTGATGGAAGTAAGATTGTTCTTTTTGGGTCTAGTGGGCGGAGACAGTTTGTCAGACGACCCCCAAACACTGAATTCAAGCCACAGTACACTGTGAAGACAGTGAAGCATGGTGGCTGATCACCCTACAGATACATACATTGTCAGGTCATTCATTCCTACAGATCCTCCTACAGATACGTACATTGTCAGGTCATTCATCCCTACTGATCACCCTACAGATACATACATTGTCAGGTCATTCATCCCTACTGATCACCTTACAGATACATACATTGTCAGGTGATTCATCCCTACTGATCACCCTACAGATACATACATCATCAGGTCATTCATCCCTACTGATCACCCTACAGATACATACATTGTCAGGTCATTCATCCCCTACTGATCACCCTACAGATACATACATTGTCAGGTGATTCATCCCTACTGATCACCCTACAGATACATACATCATCAGGTCATTCATCCCTACTGATCACCCTACAGATACATACATTGTCAGGTCATTCATCCCTACTGATCACCCTACAGATACATACATTGTCAGGTCATTCATCCCTACTGATCACTCTACAGATACATACATTGTCAGGTCATTCATCCCTACTGATCCTCCTACAGATACATACATTGTCAGGTCATTCATCCCTACTGATCACTCTACAGATACATATATAAATATAATATACACTATATTGTCAAAAGTATTGGGCGCCGGCCTTTACACGCACATGAAATATAATGGCATCCCAGTCTTAGTCCGTAGGGTTCAATATTGAGTTGGCCCCGCCCTTTGCAGCTATAACAGCTTCAACTCTTCTGGGAAGGCCATCCACAAGGTTTAGGAGGGTGTCTATGGGAAGGTTGAACCATTCTTCCAGAAGCACATTTGTCAGGTCAGGCACTGATGTTGGGGGAGGAGGCCTGGCTCGCAGTGTCCGCTCTAATTCATCCCAAAGGTGTTCTATGGGGTTGAGGTCAGGACTCTGTGCAGGACAGTCAAGTTCCTCCACCCCAAACTGGCTCCTCCATGTCTTTATGGACATTGCTTTGTGCACTGGTGGGCAGTCATGTTGGAACAGGAAGGGGCCATCCTCAAACTTTTCCCACAAGATTGGGTGCAGGAAATTGTCCAAAATGTCTTGGTATGCTGACGCCTTAAGAGTTCCCTTCACTGAAACTAAGGGGGCTAACCCACACCATAATCCCCCCTCCACCAAACTTTACACTTGGCACAATGCAGTCAGGCAAGTACCATTTTCCTGGCAACCGCCAAAACCAGACATGTCCATCGGACTGCAAAAGAAGCTTGATTGGTCACTGCAGAGAACATGTCTCTACTGCTCTAGAGTCCAGTGACGGCGTGCTTTACACCACAGCATCCAAAGTTTTGCATTGCACTTGGTGATGTAAGGCTTGGATGCAGCTGCTCAGCCATGGAAACCCATTCCATGAAGCTCTCTACGCACTGTTGTTGGGCTCATCTGAAGGTCACACCAAGTTTGGAGGTCTTTAGATATTGACTCTGCAGACAGTTGGAGACTTCTGCGCACTGTACGCTTCAGCATGTGCTGACCCCACTGTGACATACATGTACAGATTTGAGTAGATAAGATGTGATCAGTAGCAATATGTAATCGTAAATGTAGTTGCATGCCTTGTTATTAAAGAAATATTCAGTCATAGGTACTCAGACAGATGGTCATCAATTAGCTCATCAATTAGCGTCTGAAAAGCCTGGCTTCCTCTGGATGTGACACCTTGGGACTAATAAGGTTTTGTCACCTTCTGGGAAAACCGGTTTGAAGGAAATGGTTCGAGACAGTTCGGCTGCAGATGACCAGGGTGGCTTTAAGGAATATACATACATCAAAGAAAGTATGTTTCATCCCTCATAAAAGCTAAAATATTAGTTGCAGAGAGATGAAAATACTTTTTTCTAATAGTGCACCCTGTGCGTCACACCGACGTATAAAAACCATAATTGTGGCTTAGGTAGAAGGCCAGGAAAATGCAGGAAATGGTTAGGGGGTGCTGGAGTGCGACAGTCGAACAGTGTTTGGTACTGTCGCGATCGGACTGATGCGCTGGTGTCAAAAATCCAATCCTCGACTTGGTGTTTCAAGCCGGTCTTGGTCCGATTGAACTTGGGCAGGTCAGCACACAGGAAGACTATGAAGACTAATGTCCCGCCTATGTCCATATCCCCATAAATTGAGTACCCGTGCATTGGGACATTGTAATTCGTATAGAGCTGGTTCGATTGACCAACGGATTGCTATTTCTCCCTGACTTGCTCCAGTCGCAGGATAGATCTTGATAAAACTTTTATTCTGTTTTATTCCCTTTTTATTGTATAGTGACTAGTCATTTGTGTGTCTTCTTGTATTTTTTGTATTTCTGTAACTTTTTATATTTTGTACATATTTTATGCACTGCCCACTTTCGGGAAATTAAATCTTAAAATTAATTAGTGACTTCTGGGTATTTAAGCTCGGGCTCATATCTCCGGAGAGATTAGATTGTATTGTATTTTAGTGCCTTTAAACGCTTGGTCAAGCTCATTGCCAATCTGTATGCAATTGCACTACGTGTGGGCAGATAGCATGAAAATTGTAAAGGTAACAGGTCGGCCAAACGGGAGATCTCTGTGTGTGGGGTGTCTCAGCAGACCGTTCTGCAGATAAACTGCTGGGTGGTGGCAGGCTACCTTTTGTGGTGTGTCTGGTGTGGGGGTGTGTGGGACAGTGGAAGAGTGATTAACACCGGGGTTCTAGCTGTAGGATAGCTGGAGGAATCCTAGAAGGGTGTGTCAATCGCTAGGCTGCTTTTCAACTCTAGTCAGTGCACCAGATTGTATATAAGATTTGTATCTGCCAGTGTGTGTGGTCCACCAGCTGGGTTGGAGTGGAGTCTCCCTCTGGTGGTGGCCAAAAGGTAGTGCGGGCTGTGGAAGTACATCATGGCTGATCTTATATACGGTTTTATATATTCAAAGTTAAGTCCCCTTTATTCCCTCTTACCCCAAGTCACGGCCGCACGTGCGCGCCTCGGTTATCTTGTCGCTGTGGGTGTGGCGTATGGGGGATTTGTGACACCCACTCTTCCATTTTATGTGGCCTACCACTTGGTGGCTGAGTGGCTGTTGTTCCCAGTTGCTTCCACTTTGTTATAATCCCACTAACAGCTGAGCGTGGAATATTTAGTAGCCGGGAAATGTCACAGGTGGACTTATTGCCCAGGTGGCCACCTATCACGGGACCACGCTTGGAGTCACTGAGCTCCTGAGAGCGACCCATTCTTTCACCAATGTTTGTAGAAGCAGTCTGCATGCCTAGGGGCTTGATTGTATACACCTGTGTCCATGGAGGGGATTGGAACACCTGAATCACATGATTGGGAGGGGATTGGAACACCTGAATCCAATGATTTGGAGGGCGGGTCCAATACTTTTGGTAATATAGTGTACATTATGTGCTAAAGGACAAACAAAATAATCTTTTTCACATTGTCACTCAAATCCCTCAGATGTAATTCATTCTTTTGATCTCTTTCCAGCTCTGTGTAGGAAGCCGGAGGAGGCAATGGTGAAGATGGATCCAGAGAAGACATTTTATGATATTGGGGATGTGGTGACAGTAAAGTGTCTGGTTGGATTTGGGAACTCTTATCACATTGTATGTGTGAAGAGTGGATCCTCCATTAGGTGGGATAAACCTCCAGAATGTAAAGGTGAGTAGTAAACCTCAATATACAGACTACAGGAACCCAGACCAACCAATCAGCAGCCACCTCTCTTTGGTGTGACTCATCTAAACTGATGTAACATAAAACCTGATTGGTGCATTGCCCTCTACACCTCATTCCTGTCTGTACGGCCTTATTACATACATAGCCCTGTATATTAGATACACTTTGTATAGTGAACATGGGAATACTGGATGCTGTCCAACTCAATCTCCATCTATCATTGTAATCAGGATGTCAAGGTTTAGCCTGCAGTTCCTTCTTATGAAATTCTTTCCTCCTTGCAGCAGTGGTTCTGCTAGACCTGTGATTCCATTCCCATGTGCTGCTGGCTTCTGTGTTCACCTATGGGCGTCGCCTGCTCTACAGTACATTTATATCCATTTCCCTTCTAGGGATAATTTGTGGCTCTAGTGCCCTGTCTCGCTTCTCTCCCTCACTATAGCTGACAAACCACGCCCACCACCTCTAGAGCCGGAGCACTGCCCCTAGAATTGAATATGCGTGGAGATTCCTTGCCGCTTCCTGATTTGCTAAAAGTTCTTTTTGGGCGATGCTCTAGTTCTACAGGTGGTGGGCGTGGTTTGTCATCTACAGTGAGAGAAGCTAGACAGAGAGCTGTAGGGAGAAAGAAGAAGGTGCTAATGAGGCACTGGGTGGGCGGACGTTAGATGGTAATGGGGCACAGGGTGGGCAGAAGTTAGATGGTAATGGGGCGCAGGGTGGGCAGAAGTTAGATGGTAATGGGGCGCAGGGTGGGCGGAAGTTAGATGGTAATGGGGCGCAGGGTGGGCGGAAGTTAGATGGTAATGGGGCGCAGGGTGGGCAGAAGTTAGATGGTAATGGGGCGCAGGGTGGGGCGGATGTTAGATGGTAATGGGGCGCAGGGTGGGCAGAAGTTAGGTGGTAATGGGGCGCAGGGTGGGCGGAAGTTAGATGGTAATGGGGCGCAGGGTGGGCAGAAGTTAGATGGTAATGGGGTGCAGGGTGGGCAGAAGTTAGATGGTAATGGAGCTCAGGGCTGCCAGACATTAGGTGGTAATGGGGTGCAGGGTGAGCGGAAGTTAGGTGGTAATGGGGCGCAGGGTGGGCGGAAGTTAGATGGTAATGGGGCGCAGGGTGGGCAGAAGTTAGATGGTAATGGGGCGCAGGGTGGGCGGAAGTTAGATGGTAATGGGGCGCAGGGTGGGCAGAAGTTAGATGGTAATGGGGTGCAGGGTGGGTGGAAGTTAGGTGGTAATGGGGCGCAGGGTGGGCGGAAGTTAGATGGTAATGGGGCGCAGGGTGGGCAGAAGTTAGATGGTAATGGGGTGCAGGGTGGGCAGAAGTTAGATGGTAATGGAGCTCAGGGCTGCCAGACATTAGGTGGTAATGGGGTGCAGGGTGAGCGGAAGTTAGGTGGTAATGGGGCGCAGGGTGGGCGAAAGTTAGGTGATTATGGGGCACAAGTGGGTGGAAGTTATATGGTATTGGGGCACAGGTGGGCAGAAGTTAGGTGCTAATGGGATTGCGGACATGCACCCTATTTGCTCAATTAAGCTATGCATGTCCCCCCAACACCCCGCTCTGCCTCCCCCACTTTCATTGCAGCTGGCAAACTTTGCCCACTAACATTAGTAGCTGAGTGCTGCCCCTGGAACAAAATATGAGTGAGGATTCTGCTTGGAAGCCTCCTGATAGGTTATCTCTGGCTGGCAAGGCTGATGAGGCTGGGCCGAAGTTTTGTGTTCCACCTTCTCCAACGCTAGGTGTGTTGTGTGGTTGGGGATGTGCTGAGCAGCAAAGGTGATGGGTGAAGGTGATACAGGGTGGACCATTTCTCAGCAAAAGCTCCTAAAAAAGACATACTGACCACCCCCCCTCTGTCTTTCACCCTCTATCTCTCTCTCACCCCCTCTCTCTCCCCCCCCCCCCTGTATTCTCACCCCCTCTCTCTGTCACCCCACCCTCTCAACAGAAACCCACCATAGAAGATATACTGACCATCCCCCCTCCCCCTCCCTCTCTTTCACCCACCCATTTTCTCACCCCCTCTCTGTCTCACATCTCTCACCCCCCTTTCTATCTCCCTCCCCTCTCTCTTTCACCCCAATCACTCTCTCACTCACCTTTGTTTCTTACCTCCTCCCTCATTCAGTCCCCCCCCACCCCCTCTCTTTCCCTTCCCATTCTTACCCCCCTCTCTCCCATTTCTTACCCCCCTCTCACCCCCTCTCTCTTTCACCCCTCCTTTCTCTCTCACCCTTCATTCCCCCCTCTCTCTCACTCCCCCATCTCCCCTCCCATTCTCTCACCCCCATTCTCTCTCCCCTCTTCCCTCTCTCTCACCTCTCTCTCTCAAATTCAAATTTAAAAGAGCTTTATTGGCAGGACCAAATAACATTTTATCATTGCTAAAGAAGTTTGTATGGATAAAAGGGAAGGAGGGTAAGGGGTAATATAAAGGGGGATGGGGGGGGGAGGGCCCATGCAAAGGATATTTAAGTTCTCAGTTTTTCATGTCCCTCTCAGTCTGTGGCAAGATGTCACATATTGTGCAACTATTTTCACCATTGGCTCTAGAATTTGGAGTTTCCTCTTCTCTTCTACAGAAGTGAAGTCCAGAATGAGAGTGGAGAGTCTCTGGAAGTTAGTGTCCCTCACTGATGAGTACTTGCGGCACTGTAGCAGGAAGTGGTCCTCGTCCTCCAGGACCCCCTGGTCACATTGTTGGCACAGTCTACTCTCCCTGGGCTCACAGGTCTGTCTGTGTTGTCCTGATTTGATTTCCAGACTGTGGACGCTGCGGGGTCTGTCTGTCTTTGGGGTTTTGTAGCACCTCCCGGTACAGGGACAGTTTTTAGTCTCTCTGCAGTGATTGGTAAACAGTTAGTTTCTTGCAGTTTGTTATTTCATTTCTCCATTCCCTAACATATTTTTCTTGGAAATCATTCATTATATTTTTTATTTGAGATTTAGTAAGGCCAGATTGTTGGGTGTTTGGGATAGACAAGCTGCTGATGAGTTGTTGCAGGCCACATGGCTTTGACTGGTCCTTATTGGTCAGTAGGGTCTTGTGGTGGTATGAGTTAGGACTGCTGTTTTGTAGATGTCCCCAGTATGATAGCGCCCTCTTCTGTACTGCAAGGAGAAAGGGAAATATGCCAAAATCAGACCGGCAAACACTGTTGGCGGTGCTCTGATAGACTTGGAGGATGTGCTTGCAGAATTCCAGATGGAATTTTTCTGGCGGGCTGGAGTTCCATTTGGATTGGTCTGGGTAGGTGGCATGACCACAAACTTCACTGCCATAAAGAAGGATTGGGGTGATAATGCTCTCAATGATTTTAAGCCAGACTCTTACCGGTGGTTTTAGGTGGTACAGCTGTCTCCTGATGGTGTAAAAGGCCCTGAATGCCTTGTCTTTAAGGGCCTATATGGCTGGGCCAAGGCATGTGTAGCTGTGGGATTCATCAAGAGCGCAGTTGTTTAATGTGGAGGACTGTTAGTTGTTTTTTTTTACTTTCTTTGGAACACCATGATTTTTGTTTTCTTTGAATTGATAGGTAGTGCCCATGTGGCACTGTATTTCTCCAGCACTTCCAGGCTGGTAGGCCTTTCTCTGTTGGTTACAGTAGTAGGAGGTCATCTGCGTACAGCAGAAACCTTCACCTTGGTGTCATGTAGAGTCAATCCAGGTGATGTGGAGGATTGTAGAGCTGCAGACAGTTATTTGATGTAGATGTTGAAGAGGGCTGCCTGTTTGACTCCAAGGGCCTGCCAGAAGTGCTCTTTTTCCCATTCACTTTTACGCTGCAGCTGTTTTCTGTATATGAACTCTTGATGACATCATATGTTTTCCCTCCTATTCCACTCTCCAATAGTTCCAGGAACAGGCCTGGGTGCCACAGTGAGTCAAAGGCCATTTTAACCACTTGACCTCCAGAGGATTTACCCCCCTTAAGGACCACGCCTCTTTTTGCTACTCGGCGCTGCACTAATTCAACTGATAATTGCGCGGTCATGCAATGCTGCACCCAAACGAAATTTACGTCCTTTTTTTCACACAAATAGAATTTTCTTTCGGTGGTATTTGATCACCTGTTCGCTTTTTATTTTTCACGCTATAAACAAATAAAGGCCAAAAATTTCGAAGAAAAAACAATATTTTTTACTTTCAGCTATAAAAAATATATAGTAAACTCAAAGTTAGTTATAAATTTAGGCCAAAATGTATTCTGCTCCATGTTTTTGGTAAAAAAAATCCCAATAAGTGTATATTGATTGCTTTGTGTGAAGTTATAGCGTCTACAAACTATGGTATAGATACTGCAATTTACACCATTTTTCTGCTATACAGCGCTGCGCTAGTTTAACAGACAATTGCGCGGTCATGCAATACGGTACATAAATGAAATTTACATCCTTTTTTTCCCACAAATTGAGCTTTCTTGCGGTGGTATTTGATCGCCTGTGCGGTTTTTATTTTTTGCGCTATAAAAAAAAAGACTCACAATTTTGAGGAAAAAAAACCAATATTTTGGAATTTTTTGCTATAAAACATGTCCAGTAAAAAAAAAAATTAAAAATCAAATTTAGTCATAAATTTCTGCCAAAATGCATTCTGCGACATGTCTTTGCTAAAAAAAAAACCCAATACGTGTAAATTAATTGGTTTACGTGAAAGTTATAGCGTTTACAAATGGCGGGAAAGATACTGGGATTTTTAGGTTTTTTTTATACTAATAATGGCGGCGATCAGCGACTTATGGTGGCGATCAGCGACTTATGGCGGGACTGTGGCGGACATTCTGACACTGGGGGGTACTGACTTGGGGTCACTGACATCCCCAGTGACACCAATACAGTGATCAGTGCAAAAAAAACCACTGACACTACTAATGGCACTGGGGAGGAAGGGGTTAACTTTATTATTCAGTGAAAGGGTTAACTGTGTGGGGGGAGTGTTTTTACTAGGGGGTGGGGGTGTGTACTGCAGGGAACACCGCTGATTGGGAGAGAGAAACTCTTCTGTCCCAAACAGCGTGTCCTGGAGCTGCCAGGGAACTGACAGAAAGCACAGCTACTGCAGCTGTGCTCTCTGTCAGCGATTGCCGCCGATCGCCGGGACATAGCCGGTAACGACCGGCTGTGATCCGGCGACTGACTGACATCCGCGGCTGTGATCGGCAAGACAGGTAGGGCGGCGGCGCGCGTCCCCTACCTGTTTTAAAAAAAACACACACGGTTTAAAACGTGGTTTTGCCCAGCCGTGCCGCCCTGTTGCCGTATTTCTACAGTGGCTGGGCGGCATGTGGTTAAAGTCCACAGAACAGGTGAATATCTTTTCATGTTTTGTATTGTGGACATGGTTCTTGATGAGACATTGCAGGGTGTAGATGTGGAGGTTTGGCATGAACCCCGCCTGACTTCTGCTGAGGACGTTGTGTTGTGTCAGGAAGTTGAGGATCCTTTTGGTGAGGATACTGTTGTATAGTTTCCCCAGTGTGCTGCTGACACATATTCTTCTGTAGTTGGTTGGATCATACTGGTCTCCACTGTTATGGATGGGTGTTATGAGGCCTGGGTTCCATACTTGAGGGTAGTAACCAGCACTCAGAACCAGATTGTACACTTTACATATTGCAGCATGTATATCTGGGGAGCCATCTTTAATCATCTCTGGCTGGTTTCCATCCATTCCGCTGGCTTTTTTAGTTTGCAGGTGTTGATACTGTTTGCTTGAATCCTTCAGCCATTGATGCTCTCTGGAGCTTGATCCTTGTCTGCAGGATGGTCTTGTCATTTTTATCTTTCTTCTCATGCTTTTTGTTGAACTATTTCTTCTGGTTCATCTCTGTCTTGTGTGTTGTCTCAATTTTCACGGTTTTGACTTTCAAATTTGCTCATTTCAAAGTATAAAGTGATGAAGTTTCAGGAGCTCCTGCTTAGTGCTGCTGCTCCTCTCAGTGCAGGAAGTCTCATTCCTCTTCTCCCTCATCCCTTGTTGCTGGGAATAAATACAAATATATATTAGGCTTTTGTTTTGGGGGTTAGTCTTGTTTTTGGGGGGCATTTTTTGCCTTTTTTTACATTTCAGGTGTCCATTATACACCTGTTGCTGAACAGTTTTTGGAGCTCTCCTTTGTACACAGCACACCACCACATTGCTCTGCAGTAACTAATGTGCACCAAAAGCACCAGAGGGGGCAAGCAGGTCCTGCAAGGCTTATAGGTGGTAGGACCACACACAGGGATGCTGTTAGAAACCACAAGGCCCCATACAGCCAACCTGACAACCTCCTCCCCCCACACAGTTTATTATGCTTCAGTTGTAAATGAACACAGTAAGTGAGCGGTACTGATCACCCATTGTGTTCATTCAGGAAAGGAAGGGGCTGGTAAATGTGACATATTTACTGGACCCTTTCCCCACTCGCCATCCTGAAGGATCCTATCGCATGCTTGCAGCTGATGGTGGGAAGAAGAGAAGGGAAGCCGGCAGCACTGTGGGGGCACACAGGGGGGCCTGAGCAGCAGAGGGAAATGTATGGTGCACAGGGGGTGTCAGGGAGGCAATTACTGGAACCGATCCCCTGTATGGCTCTCTTTGCAGCAGCTGAAAGCCAGTGGGAAAGAGAGGGGAAGAAGCTGACTATCAGCTGCTGCAGAGAAAGCCATTTACAGGAGTCGGTTCTAGTATCCCCTGCAGCCATCACCCTCCATGCGCACATAGATTTAACCAGCTGCCTGGGACCCCCTGCTGGCCTGGCCCCCATACAGGAGGACTGGTATCATCCCCCATTTCCAGGGCCCTGACCACACATCTGCTTTTCTTTTACCTCTGCTATTCCCATCATAGACCTGCAAACTGGCTATGAGGAGTTGGTGGAAATAATTGAACATATCGTGTAAAACTTGCTGTAAGGGGAAGATATGAGTGATGCCACAAAGGAAGAGAGTGGAGTGACCAGGGAAGGAGAGGGCAGTGACCAGGGAAGGAGAGGGCAGTGACCAGGGAAGGAGAGGGCAGTGACCAGGGAAGGAGAGTGGAGTGACCAGGGAAGGAGAGTGGAGTGACCAGGGAAGGAGAGGGCAGTGACCAGGGAAGGAGAGTGGAGTGACCAGGGAAGGAGAGGGCAGTGACCAGGGAAGGAGAGGGCAGTGACCAGGGAAGGAGAGGGCAGTGACCAGGGAAGGAGAGTGGAGTGACCAGGGAAGGAGAGGGCAGTGACCAGGGAAGGAGAGGGCAGTGACCAGGGAAGGAGAGGGCAGCTCAGGAGAAGCCAGGCAAGGGCCAGCAGGTAGGAAGCAACAACAGAAGGTAGAACTTCAGCAGCTGGAGATCAATAACTGCTTGATGAAAGAAATGTGTCACTGCTACAACCACCTAAAAAATGTTTTGATTTTTGTTTTTTAATTGAATCACATTGGTGTGCTTTTGTCATAGCCAAGCCAAGCTAATTGCCCAAGAAATAAATCATTTCCACAGCCATATTTGCACTGCCAGTACATGCTGTCGCTGAGACTGTCCCTGAAAATGGTTCTGTTCTGTAACGCCGTGTACATCTTTAAGGGATCCCCCAAGCCTGGACTTTGAAGGGTTTGTGTATTTTCAATGTTATTCTCAGAAGACCCTGTCCTTACTGTACAGTTTTTGAAAATAAAATCTGACATTTGTACTACATGTCCCCATGGCCGTGTCCGACCTCCCATGCCTGTTGTTTGACTATAGTTTACCGGGTAGTCCTACAAATTGCCAGAATTGAAGAGCAGGATTTCCCCTCCATAGACTTTGTTGGGGTTCACAACAAAGTTTGGGTTGACAAGATTTTCAGGATGATTCAGAAAAAACAGCTCCAGAATAAAATACGTGCTTGGTTAAGTTAAACTGAGACAAAGAAAACTGGGACAATAAGGAGAAACGCTCAGCATTTACCTTCTTCACTGAAAATAAAATGATAATAGTATATTGCAAGGATCTTCTATGGCACCTGATGGATATATAAATAAAATGTTCACTTCAATAACCTACTCGTCACAGCAGGGGGCAAGTCACGGCACCCCACAATAGCAGGACTCCTCCATAATCTGCTCCATATAGATGGCTTCCTGGTGAATGTTCTAGTAATTGTCTCCATAGAATACTGCAGACAGATCCCAGGAACATCCCATAATGAGGAGGTCAGACCATGGTCCATAGACCACTGAAAAGTCCCATCAAAGGATCCGTCCCATCACACACAATCACTTTACTCCTCACACTGTATATCATGTATAAGCATCTAATTTTTTTCTTTTTGTCTTGTAGGTTACTGTGAAAATCCAATCATTGAAAATATGTCCAGTTTCTATTTAAACAAGAAGCATTATGTTAAGGGAGAATCGATAGAAGTACAATGTAAATCTGGATATTATCCAACATCTGAAACAATGAAATGTGAAAAACCCCGCACCTCCCAGGAGTGGACTCCTCCCACTGTTACCTGTATAGGTGAGTACAACACAGGACACTCCCTGTAAATACATGGTATGAGATCCAAACTATGTGCAATATATTCAGAACAAATGGACTTATCCTGCTATAGCTTCTGGCCTCTGAGCCTGACCATGACACACATATTCATCTTCCCCCAGTGGATCCCACCCCCAAAATATACATTCGTCTTTTTCCAGTGAGATCCCACCTCCAGCATACACATGTGTTTTTCTCCAGTGAGATCCCACCTCCAGCACACACATTTGTTTTTCTCCAGTGAGATCCCACCTCCAACACAGCCATTGGTCTTCCTCCAGTAAGATCCCACCTCCAGCACACACATTTGTCTTTCTCCAGTGAGATCTCAGCTCCAGCACACACATTTGTCTTTCTCCAGTGAGATCCCACCTCCAGCACACACATTTGTCTTTCTCCAGTGAGATCCTACCTCCAGCACACAGATTTGTCTTTCTCCAGTGAGATCCCACCCCCAGCACAGCCATTGGTCTTCCTCCAGTGAAGTTTCATCTCCAAAGCACACAGGTCTTTTCCCAGTGTGATGCCAAAATACAACACACACTGGCCTTACTCCAGTGAGATCCCTCCTCCAGCACATACATTGGTCTTTGTGCAGTGAGATCCAACCTCCAGCACATACAAAGTACCATTGGTCTTTCCCCAGTGAGATCCCACCTCCAGAGTACACATTGGTCTTTCTCCAGTGAGATCCTACCTCCATCACACAGAGACGTCTTTCATCAGTGAGGTTCCACTTCTAGCATGCACAGAGAGGTCTTTCTCTAGTGATATCCCACCTCTAGCATGTACAGATTGGTCTTTCCCAAGTGAGGTCCCACCTCCAGCATGTACAGAGACATCTTTGCCCAGTGAGATCCCACCTCCAGCAGGCACGGAGATATCTTTCCCCAGTGAGATCCCACCTCCAGCATGTACAGCAAGGTCTTTCCCCAGTGAGATCCCACCTCCAGCATGCACATAGAGGTCTTTCCCCAGTGAGATCCCACCTCCACCATGCACAGAGAGATCTTTCCCTAGTGAGATCCTACCTCCAGCATGTACAGAGAGGTCTTTCCCCAGTGATGCCTGTGCAGTACTCACAATCCACAATACAAATTCCATACTGAACAGTGCCCCGTGTATTTCCATAGACATTGCTCGCTGAGTCTTTGTACAAAGTCTAGAGGGTCAGCAGCATCCCCCATCTCTGCAGAAGGAACTTTTCTTCTTTGCTTTCCAGTCGAGTTTTTGTTTATTCCTGTTTGCCCTCCTCACCATTTGGGATGAGCTGCGTGTTCCGTCCAAATCTAAGCTTGGACCGAACATTCGCTGTTCATATGAATCACGAACTTTATGGACGTTTGGTGGGAACTCTGCTGGTGAATGTTCCATAATGCATTGCAAAAGTTGCCATTGGCCAAAACCTTGCACCTGATCTTTTACCAGTGATGGTATGGAGCTAAGCTGGTGATCTCTCAGCAGCCTTTTGTCATGGTGTGGGAGGTTGTTGTGAGTGAAGGACAGCTGACTTTGCTTTTAGGCAGAAAGAGTTGGATAGTGTTCTGCGCTTCTATTGCTTTCTGCTTGCAATATCAGTACTATATAACTTGCTATATACAGTATCCTATCTTGTATTATATTCTGTGCTATATACAGTATTAGTAATATGTACAGTATTATACAGTATTCTTCTGCGCTACATACAGTGTCACGGACTGCCAGTGCCTCTCCCATCCCCCGCCATATCCCTCCACCTCTCCTTTCCCCCTTGCACATTCCGATGTCTGTGGAGCTTCCATGGACAGGGCTGGGCTGGCCGTTGCCGAGGCAACCTAGCCGCGTCCCACATGGTTTTCAAAAGACCCGCACAGGAAGCAGCCCTCCTCTCTCTGTTCCTGTCCATGCTGCTGGAATCATCTTGCTCCCAGAAAGATGCTGGGAGGCTCAGGTGAGGGGGACCGAGCCTCCCCAGCCATCCCCCCTGCGCACTCTGCAGACCCCCAAAAGGTCAGGACTGTAGCCCTCTGCAATACCTCAGGGTTGGGAGTCTCCACAGCTCTGCATGAGCCTTCTCCTCAAAGGTCAGACCCCACGGCTGAGGCCCAAGCCTAGGGGGGAGATTGCCTGCCTGTTGCCCGAGACCCCTGCTCAGGGGTAGGTTGCCCGCCTGTTGCCCGAGTCTCCAATCCGCTGTCCAGTCATGGAGGGAGCTTGGCTGAGGCCCTAAGCCTAGGGGGGGGATTGCCTGCCTGTTTCCCGAGACCCCTGCCCAGGGGTAGGTTGCCTGAGACTCCAATCCGCTGTCCAGTCACAGAGGGAGCTCGACTGAGGCCCCAAGCCTAGGGGGGATATTGCCTGCCTGTTGCCCGAGACCCCTGCCCAGGGCTAGGTTACCCACCTGTTGCCCGAGTCTCCAATCCTCTGTCCAGTCACGGAGGGAGCTCGGCTGAGGCCCCAAGCCTAGGGGGGGGGGATTGCCTGCCTGTTGCCCGAGACCCCTGCCCGGGGGTAGGTTGCCCGAGACTCCAATCCGCTGTCCAGTCATGGAGGGAGCTCGGCTGAGGCCCCAAGCCTAGGGGGGGGGGATTGCCTGCCTGTTGCCCGAGACCCCTGCCCAGGGGTAGGTTGCCCGCCTGTTGCCCAAGTCTCCAATCCACTGTCCAGTCACAGAGGGAGCTTGGCTGAGGCCCAAGCCTAGGGGGGAGATTGCCTGCCTGTTACCCGAGACCCCTGCTCGGGGGTAGGTTGCCCGCCTGTTGCCCGAGTCTCCAATCCGCTGTCCAGTCAAGGAGGGAACTCGCCTGAGGCCCCAAGCCTAGGGGGGAGATTGCCTGCCTGTCGCCGAAGACCCCCCGTGCCTGGAATCGTCCCTGGTTTGCGCACACATCGCCCTCCCTGCCATTTCCCCATTGAGTGTCTGTCATTTTGTTGCTTCAATAAAGCTTTGTGTGTTTCTTCTCCGTGTGCTCTGTCCTGCCTACGCTTCCGTTACATACAGTATTAGTGATCTGTATGGTAATATACAGTATTCTGTGCTATATGCTGTATTTGTATGATATACGGTATCAGCGCTGTGTACATGGTGCTATATCCTATGCTGTATATTTTATGTGGATACATGACAGTGAATTGCAGGTTGTGCGGCTAGGGAGAATAGAGTGTAAGCTCACCTGCATTCACTGTGATGTCCTTAAAATGTTGCCCTCCAAGCCATATGATAAGGCCCCTATCCCTACTGTATGGTATTTAAAAATAAAACCTGGCATTAATTCATGCCCCCATGGCAGTGCCTTATCCCCATGCCTGTTGTTTGACAATAAATTATTGATTAGTCCTAAAATTGGCAGAATTTATTAACTGGATTTCCCCTCCATCCACTTTATTGAGGTTGGCAGCAAAGTTTGGGTTTACAGGTTTTCAGCATGGCTCACAACACAGCCCCTGAATCAAACCCGGGCCACTATGATCATCACTACTCTTCATATCATACCCCAGAGTGACTTCACTGAAAATATAGAGAATTTGGTTAAATTGTGACAAAAAAAAAATGGGAAAATAAGATGAAAGGCTCAGTCTGAATCATCTCTAATGAAAATAAAATTACATTTCAAGGATCTTCTATGGCATCTGAAGGATATATAAATAAAATGTAACTTTAATAACCCACATGTGAGAGGAGGGGGCAGGTGATGGGTTCCCATAATATCGGAACTCCTCCATAATCTGCTCCATACTGATGGCTTCCTGATGAATGTTCTAGTAATTGTCTTCATAGAATACTGCAGACAGGTCCCAGGGACCTCCCATAATGAGAAGGTCAGACCATGGTCCATAGACCACTGAAAGGTCCCATCAATGGATCCGTCCCATCACACACAATCACTTTACTCCTCACACTGTATATCATGTATAATCATCTGCTTTTATCTCCTTCTTCCACAGCTCAGTGTACGAAGCCCACCATAGAAAATGTGGACATATTCTCCATAAACAATGTGCACAGTCTCTACAAACACAAGGAGTATTATAAGAAGGGAGAATCAGTGGCAGTACGGTGTAAATTTGGATTATATCCGACATCTACATCAATGAGTTGTAACAACCCCCACGCCTCCCCAGAGTGGACTCCTCACACTGTTACCTGTATAGGTGAGTACAAGAACACCATTAAAAATGGAGATCATATCCCCCCTTAATCTCCTCTTCTCAGTAGAGAATAAATTCAGTTCCTCTAATCTTTCCTCATAGCTGATCTCCTCCATGCCTCATCAGTTTAGTTGCCCTTTCCTGTACTTTCTCCAGTTCCCCAATGTTCTTTTTGTGAATTGGTGACCAAAACTGAACTGCATATTCCAGATGAGGTATTACTATAGACACTCTTCTTCCCACTGATACCAACTATGAGGCATTATTCCTTCTACTGATACAAGTTACTATTACTCCCACTGACACCAATGATAGGCCACTTATACTCCCACTGACACATATGATGGGGCACTATTCCTCCCACTGATACCAATGATGGGGGCACTATTCCTCCCACTGATACCAATGATGGGGCACTATTCCTCCCACTGACACCAAAGATGGGTCATTTTTCCCTCAAACTGACACCAATAATGGCACACTATTCCTCCCACTAATATCAATGATGGGGCACTATTCCTCCCACTGACACCAATTGTGGCGGAACTCTGTTCCGCCTGGGCTTCCTCGTGCGGAGCGGTGCATCTCAGCCAATGGTCCCCTTTTCCGTCAAGTCTTCCAGTGCTCTGCCAAGGCAGGTATTAGAGCTCAAAGGCAATCCTTCCCCAAACCACGAGTTGGAACTTTGTGTAGGGTGAAAATGAATGACTCTTTATTAAACACAGCTCAGTATATACAGCTTCAACCCCACCCCCACCAGACAGCCTGGCACCGGGTTTTCCCCACCCACAACACCCTACAACCAACAATACAGAAGGAACTCTATAGAAGTGAAATACTACAAGTTCAAATTACCCTAAACAAACAGTGTAGAATGTCTGTGAAACATATAGAGCTTTACAAAGGGGAGAAAAGTGGAACAGAAAGGGCAAAATGTTATAACAAAGGGACAGTTCGTCACACCAATGATGGGGCATTTTTCCCTCAAACTGACACAAATAATACACTATTCCTCCCATTAATACCAATGATGGGACACTCTTCCTCCCACTGACACCAACTATGGGGCACTTTTCCTTTTACTAATATGAGTTACTATTACTTCCACTGACACAAATAATGGGGCACCATTCCACCCACTGATACCAATGATGGGGCAGTATTCCTCCCAGTGACACCAATGATGGAGCACTATTCCTCCCACTGACACCAATGATAGGGCACTATTCCTCCCACTGACACCAATGATGGGGCACTATTCCTCCCACTGATACCAATGATGGGGCAGTATACCTCCCACTGATACCAATGATGGGGCAGTATACCTCCCACTGATACCAATGATGGGGCACTATTCCTCCCACTGATACCAATGATGGGGCACTATTCCTCCCACTGACACCAATGATGGGGCACTCTTCATCCCACTGATACCAATGATGGGGCACTATTCCTCCCACTGACACCAATGATGGGACACTATTCCTCCCACTGATAACAATGATGGGACACTATTCCTCCCACTGATACCAATGATGGGGCACTATTCCTTCCACTGATACCAATGATGGGGCACTATTCCTCCCACTGACACCAATGATGGAGCACTCTTCCTCCCACTTATACCAATGATGGAGCACTCTTCCTCCCACTTATACCAATGATGGGGCACTCTTCCTCCCACTGATACCAATGATGGGGCACTATTCCTCCCACTGATAACAATGATGGGACACTATTCCTCCCACTGATACCAATGATGGGGCACTATTCCTCCCACTGACACCAATGATGGGGCACTATTCCTCCCACTGATACCAATGATGGGGCACTATTCCTCCCACTGATACCAATGATGGGGCAGTATTCCTCCCACTGACACCAATGATGGAGCACTATTCCTCCCGCTGACACCAATGATGGGGCACTATTCCTCCCGCTGACACCAATGATGGAGCACTATTCCTCCCACTGACACCAATGATGGGGCACTATTCCTCCCACTGGCACCAATGATGGGGCACTATTCCTCCCACTGATATCAATGATGGGGCAGTATACCTCCCACTGATACCAATGATGGGGCACTATTCCTCCCACTGACACCAATGATGGGGCACTATTCCTCCCACTGACACCAATGATGGGACACTATTCCTCCCACTGACACCAATGATGGGGCACTATTCCCCCCACTGACACCAATGATGGGGCACTATTTCTCCCACTGATACCAATGATGGGGCACTATTCCTCCCACTGACACCAATGATGGGGCACTCTTCCTCCCACTGATACCAATGATGGGACACTCTTCCTCCCACTGATACCAATGATGGGGCACTATTCCTCCCACTGATAACAATGATGGGACACTATTCCTCCCACTGACACCAATGATGGGGCACTATTCCTCCCACTGATAACAATGATGGGACACTATTCCTCCCACTGACACCAATGATGGGGCACCATTCCTCTTGCTGACACCAATGATGGGGCACTATTTCTTCCACTGATACCAATGATGGGGCATTGGTTACATCCACTGACACCAGGACATTTTCTGCTATCATTGGGCAAACTCCCTTAAAGTCTGAAAGACAGTAAACTGGTCCTTTGTTTGGATAGATTGGAGACCCCTGGTCTAGGGGTTGCCTTTTTTTTTAAATATATTGCTGAATACACTTGGATAGGGCACAGGGAGCTGTGGTATACTCCAGTAACACTGAACAGTAAGGGGACCCTCTTCATTTTCTCGCTACTCCTTACAACAGTTCCTTTAGTAATGGCCCAGTAATTGGACAGCACTGAGACACCATCAGAAATATCCCAGACCAGGCAAACTCTAGCACTGAGGCACAGGAGATAGCATCCCGGATACTTGGATGCCTCCTTCCAATATCGGTCAGACATTTCCCTACTGAGCTCTTCAGACCAAAGCCTCAGTAAGATCCATTGATTAGTTCCAGAGAACTATCAGCAAACAGGACCTCCAGCCTTAGCATAGCTGGGACCTTGATGAGCACAGTTAGAATTTCAGCTGGGCTTCCTGGAAGAGCAGTAGCTCTTAAGGCTGGGAACTTCTATTTCTAGAGAAGAACTGGGCTGCCCCAGACTTCCACCTATTTATGCACTCCCCAGCCACCCACTGGGCATCCTTCCCCAGGGATTGGCCGAGACAACATAAATATTCAGGCTGCTGATTTTCCTCCTTCCAGCCCACTATGTTCTGGAATCCTCCAGAAGACAGGGGAAAGCAATCAAACTCGCAGCCTGTGAAACCGAGAACAGCCCAAAACAATCACAAACTGCTCCACTGATTACAGGGGAGCTCCAAAAAGGCTTCATTTACCTAACCTATGCAACAACCTGTCCAGTAAGGTGCTACATATACAAAGCCTTGGAAAGTGCTCCACTGGATCTCCCTGTGTGTCCTCACACTTCCCAGAACCGACTGCACATTGTCCATACACAGACAGATCTCCCTGTGACAAGCCACTGACACCGAGGTCCATTTAGAAGCCGGTGTGGGTTGTATTACAGCCATGATGGGTTTTTTAAGAGTTCTGTACATTTATGAAGAACAGCAGTGTGGTTTATAAATGAGCATAGACAGAGGATTTGGGAGATCTAAAAAAGAATGAGATTGTAAAAACAAAATGCCAGGATGAGAATCCCGTGATGTGACTTTAGTGGGCTCTCCTCCAATCACAGAGCTTTCTGCTGTGTTAACCGGGGAGAACTCCTTTAACTTCCACAGGTTCAGTTTTATGAATGGCCTGCAAAATACAGATCCCAGTATTGAGAAATCCTGCTGATATAATGGGGAGCGGATATCTTCTCTGTATTATAAGTCATCTCTGAGAGTTTAATGTCTCCATGTTGTCTTTGTCAGGAGTCACAATGATGGATTGGAGGGTCACCGCGACCAGTATCAGCGCCCAGATCTCCTGCACTCCTCAATGTCCCCAGACCTGGAGATTTACTGTGGAATGCTGTCCTAGTACAGGTTACTATGGTGTTTCATGTCGAACTTTCTATGGTAAAGGTGGGACATTCACCGATCTTCGGCCAACCACTGAGTACAATATACACGTCAAACTTAATACAGAGCAGCAACAATACAATCTGGTGAAGAAAGTTATCTGGACGGCTGACTCAGGTGAGAGAATGGTCTGTTCCTACACAAGTATTGTCTGTTCTGGTATCAGCAAACACTGGACATAATACGTAGCCTGTCATTTATCTGTAGTACCCCTCTGACACCCCAAAAAGTAGGATAGCACCTCCAAAGGCCAGAGGTGGACTAGCATTTCACCCCAGTCCATGACTAAAATGGAGACCAAGAAAGAATATTGTATGCCAGTCACTTTTCTCTTTTTAAAGTTTTATTGCAGACCGGCTAAGGAAGTGAGGGTTGGGGGTCCCAGATAGCAGATCACTTACAGACTCTCCAGATCCGGATCAATCAAATAACAAATCAAGGGCGCTATACCCAATGCTAGTTATACTTCTAAAAACCCACAGTGTACAATCACAGATAATGTGTCTAATCTCACAACATAATCATGCAAATAACATAAATAAAGTGTTCATTCAAAATAGATAGTCCGTGCAGTGATCTCATGAATCTAACGCTCCTCAGCCGTGTCCCCAGAACCAGTGAAGGTATAAAAGAATCCAATATTATAAATGTAATATACGCTATATTGCCAAAAGTACTGGGCCGCCGGCCTTTCCACAAATATGAACTTTAATGGCCCCCAGTCTTAGTCCGTAGGATTCAATATAGAGTTGGCCCCGCCCTTTGCAGCTATAACAGCTTCAACTCTTCTGGGAAGGCCGTCCACAAGGTTTAGGAGGGTGTCTATGGGAAGGTTGGACCATTCTTCCAAAAGCACATTTGTCAGGTCAGGCACTGATGTCGGGGGAGGAGGCCTGGCTCGCAGTCTCCACTCTAATTCATCCCAAAGGTGTTCTATGGGGTTGAGGTCAGGACTCTGTGCAGGACAGTCAAGTTCCTCCACCCCAAACTGGCTCCTCCATGTCTTTATGGACCTTGCTTTGTGTACTGGTGCGCAGTTATGTTGGAACAGGAAGGGACCATCCCCAAACTCTTCCTACAAAGTTGTCCAAAATGTCTTGGTATGCTGATATCTTGTGTTCCCTTCACTGGAACTAAGGGACTAAGCCCAACCCCTGAAAACCAACCCCCCACTATAATCCCCCCTCCACCAAACTTTGCACTTGGCACAATGCAGTCAGGCAAGTACTGTTCTCCTGGCAACCACCAAACCCAGACATGTTCATTGCATTGCCAGACAGAGAAGCGTGATTGGTCACCCCAAAGAACACGTCTCCACTGCTCTAGAGTCCAGTGGCGGCGTGCTTTACACCACAGCATCCGATGCTTTGCATTGCACTGGGTGATTGAAGGCTTGGATGCAGCTGCTCGGCCATGGAAACCCATTCCATGAAGCTCTCTACACACTGTTATTGTGCTAATATGAAGGCCACACCAAGTTTGGAGGTCTTTAGCTATTGACTCTGCAGACAGTTGGTGACTTCTGCGCACTGTGCGCTTCAGCATGCGCTGACCCCACCCTGTCATGTGACATGGCCTACCACTTTGTGGCTGAGTGGCTGTTGTTCCCAGTTGCTTCCACTTTGGTATAAGCCCACTAACAGTTGAGCGTGGAATATTTAGTAGCCAGGAAATGTCACAGATGGACTTATTGCACAGGTGACCACCTATCACAGGACAATGCTTGGAGTCACTGAGCTCCTGAGAGCGACCCATTCTTTCACCAATGTTTGTAGAAGCCGTCTGCATGCTTAGGGGCTTGATTGTATACACCTGTGTCCATGGAGGGGATTGGAACACCTGAATCACATCATTTTGAGGGCTGGCCGAATAGTTTTGTCAATATAGTGTATATATAAAGAATGCAATATAAAATGCATTGAGGACTGGCCGCTGTCATCACTTCTGGTCCCTTCTGCATATAATTTCCGGTGGGTTGGATCTGACCCATGGAATGCACTCCGGCTCATATGGAGTGATTGGCGGTACGCGGTGTTTATTATCTATCCCATGCTGTGTGTGAGTGCCTTGGGGCACACTGACATGTGAGGGCACTTTTAACGATATTACTTTTCCAATCTTAATAAACTGATTACACTATGGGACCAATAGTTTTTTCTTTTTTTGAGTATATTTATGGTGACTTTCCATGTATTATGAGAGAGTTACATTACAAAGGCTGTGTTGATTTCTGACCATTTTCCAATTTGAGGACATCACCATATATATTATGCTCACAATGGTGGGCATCTGGTAAGTTACCTATTTTACGGCACGTGGTGGATGAATATTGGATTCTTTTATACCTTCACTGGTTCTGGGCACACGGCTGAGGAGAGTTAGATTCATGAGATCACTGCACGGACTATCTACTTTGAATGGACACTTTATTTATGTTATTTGCATGATTATGTTGTGAGATTAGACACATTATCTGTGATTGTACATTGTGGGCTTTTATAAGTACGAATAACATTGGGAATAGCGCCCTTGATTTCTTATTTGATATTTTATAGTGTTCGTACACTTTGAAGGGCTGGTTTTCCCCTGATAGCAGTTACATTCATTTGGGTTGGCACCCCTTCCTGTAGTCTATTGTTCACTTTAAGCACTAAGATGCAGATCAACGTCCAGCTTCACTGTGTCAGTATCTTTAATACCGACCTGGCAACACTCTAAGCACGTTCCTAAATTTCAGTGCATCTTCCAAGTCAGTCACCAGGCCCTTCTGAGAGACCAGCCTTCTTTCTGGCTCTCTCCAGCAAGGGGCCTCCCCTGGATCTTCTCCTAGGTTCAGATTCCTCCAGACCAGGCAAGACAGCTTCAGGACCACATCAGTACACGTTAGGTCTCAAACCAGGCTATTAAGCCCAGTGACAGAACTCCATCCATTAGCAACCTCCCTAGGCCTCAGCCCAGGGAAAGAGAGCGAGCAGATGGCCTGCCCCGAATATTTATATCTCCTCCCCCTAGCATGCACCAGTGGCAGCAACATCCCACCAGATTGGCTAAAGAAAAAGCCAACAAGACAGCAGGTAACTTGTTATTTCAGAAGAAGAATCTGGGAATGGCATCCTCCTCAAGACATAATGACGTGTTTCCTTTAAAAAACAGTCTACATTTCCCATCAACCAACATTTACATTCAGACCTCCATAATACTGTATAATATGCAAACCATCAAATAATCAGAATAAGAATAGTTGTCTTGTCCTCACACCCATCAGTCAGATTCTCATGGAAAATGATAGTTTGGTTCTGCTTGGTGGCTCTGGGGAAATACAGTCTTTATAGAGTATGACATGGAACATGACATCTTCGGATTCTGGCTTAGTGTACATGATGGCATTGTACTGGATAAAGGCCCAGGCTACAATTTCTCAGCCTAATGTACAAAGTAAATGTCAGCCAACCCCCTCACTCTCAGGTTTTCCAAACCCCCCACTACTTTTTTAATGACAAAACATGGAAAATTTACTGATCGAGTGCGTTTTTTCTCACAACCTGAAATATGACAGAAAATCCCAGTTACTGGTAATAGTGTTTCTGGGAATTTTGAAGGACAGCAAACCTGAGGGGTGATTGGCTCCTCACTAACAGAAATCAGACAAGCAGTGAAAAACCCCTCTCAACCAACACCCCCCCCGTTCCTCAGTTGAGATTAAAGTAGTCTACCTGTACCAGTGAGCAAGGGGATAAAACACACAATGACCAACACCAACAAGCCAAGGGAGTGAAGTACACCTGCCAGAAATGTCATTACTGGGGTTTTCTTCAGCCTTCCATGATGGCAAACCTGAGAGGAAAAGCAAGTAATCCAGGGTTGCCTAAAGGTGGGACCTGTAAGATCCTTTTGCCAAATGCCATGTGCTTCATTGAGAGTACCTCCACTCCTTACCCTTTGAGGACCGTAAGAGTTTGGAACGCCAAAAGAATCAATTTTTTGGTTTTTAAAGTTCGTACTCTTCAGTTGCTGTAACTAAGCCATTTCATGAAATAATTGGCAAAAAGCTAGATCCATTTGTTGTTTGTTGATAAGAACTAATATTTTGACTCAAAAAAAAAAAAAAAGAAAAGAGTTTTAAGTTCTTAATCAGATGATACACGCAATTACAAATACGTCCCTTTGTCCTCAATGGTATCTTGACTGAACCATGTGGCTGCTCTGCAGATCTGTCCCACCAATATGGCTGCCTCCACCAAGTATGCAGTCAAGGATCTAGTGCAGTGGGCTCTTAAAGATGACACAATCTGAGAACCCTCAATCTTGTAAACTAGAGAGGTTGACTGCCTAATCCAGTGTTTCTAGTTTTTTTCAGGCAAGGCACCCTTTAAATTCTAAACAATCTCAAAGTACTTCCTTCTAAAATGTAAAAACTAAATGAATACTGTAGTTTTACTTATCGCAGCTGCACCCACACACATGAACCACCCAAAAGAGGTGATTTATCCTTCCACCTTTGGTACTGAATAGTATTCTATTGTTTCTCTTTTCCCTTAATTTATCTTCTCCCTCTTTCCCTACTAATGTAACCCCAGTGCTGACAAAGGGGGAGGGGAAAACAAAGATGCTGTGAAGGCACCCAACGTCCTCCTTATCAACCGATGATATCATTGGTTGTTAGGATGCCAGTGGCAGGCTTGCACAGTGTCCAAAAAAACCCGTGGCCCTGTGTATTCAAAATGCAGGTTTTATCCACTCAATGGATTATTGACAATTTTTGGCCAATTTGTGGCAATTTTTAAGCATTTATCCAGGGCTTCCCTGAAGAATCCAGAAGGCACCGCAGGGTTCCATGGTACCCTGGTTGAAAAAGGTTGGTGCAATCGATCTAGCACTTGTGGTCTTTGATACCTGTAATCCCTTCTTATGACCGCTGAAGAGGACAACCAGGTGGCTCAGTTTTCTAGAGCTTTTGGACCTTTTCATATAATTGGAAAGACACCTCCTAAAGTCTAAGGAATGGCATCTCCCCTCTCTTGGATCTTTAGGATTGTTACAAAAAGAAGGGAATACAATCTTCTGAGATCTGTGAAACAAGGATGCTACTTTAGGCAAATAAGCAGGATTTGGCTTTACTACTTGTCTGGGAGGACAGTGAGGAAAGGCTCTTTGACAAACAACTCCTGCAGATCCCCTATTCTTCTAGCCCTAGTGATGGCTAAAAAAGCCATCTTAAAGGCAATGTAGCTGTAGCCCTGGCCTCGTAGCATCTGCTGGTAAAAACTAGTCCTTCCCAAGTAGACCCCACAAGCACCAGTCCACTCACACTGGCTCCAATACCTCAATCCAGGGGATGTCTTTTAAATAATTATTGCTTGAAGAACTTTACACAGGAGGAGGGGAACAGGGAATGGGGTCCAAAATGTTTGCACAGTAAAAGGAAGACACTCTCCACTAGGCTCCCATTCCAGGATTCTGCTGAGGATGGAGAATGGCTGGTACTATGAGATCCTATGTGAGTCATCTCAGCCTATAGCTACATCCCAAAAGCACATAGTTACAGCAATAAATTCAGGGTCAGTACTCACAAGTCCCTATCACAGCTGCACACCTTCTACCTTCCTCCAGGCACAATCCAGTGAGAGAGACAATCCTTCTCCAGATCAGATCCCTTATGATGAAGTTCTGCATCCAGTTCCTTAGAAGGTCACTTCGGGTCTCCATCTCTGCCACAGCTGAGATCTCAAAAATCAGCTTTGCAGTCATTGGGCTGCTTCCTAAGGCAGCAGTCCCAAAGGCTACGGAACCCTCCCTGCTGAGAACAGAACAATCTCCTTACGTCTTCTGACTATTTATCACCTCCTCAACCCACTGCTGGACACTCCTCTCCAAGGTTTGGCTAGGGCATGATAAATATTCAGGCTGGCCATTTGACACTTCCTCCGTATGTTCTAGAAGCTTCTTTCAAAGGGAGGGGGAAGCAATCAAACAACCAACCCTGAGAAACCCTGAACAGACCAGAACATACAATCACTGCTCCCTTGACTACAGAAGGTAACAAAAACTAAATCTGCCTAGAATCCTACCATAGTAGGGCGCCATAGTAAGACATTTTAAGGAATCTTCCCCAATGGACTCAAAAAAGGCTGGACGGGTACATATTCAAGCCACACCCATACCTATGACTTTCCTCACATCTAAATGTTGGCATAGCAGATAATGTATGTAAGTGCTCTGTATACCCAAACTCCCCATATACCTGCAGTTAAATACATTATTATACAGAAAGGATCTGGGTAAATAATGAACATCTCTATTTTACAAATATCAGTGCCCTGTCTGATGTTTGAAGTTTGATTCTTCTCCAGCACCACCGGGCACCTTGTGTTACTGACAGGGTTGCTATTAGAAACCACGGGGCCCCATACAGCCAGCCCAACAGAGCCCCCCCAAAAACACAGTTTACTATGTTTCAGTTATGAATAAACACAGTGAGTGATTGGTACTGATCATTCATTGTGTTAATTCAGGAAAGGAAGGGGCTGGTAAATGCAACATATTTACCAGACCCTTCCCCCTTTTCATCCTGAATGCTCCCATTGTGTGTTACCAGCTGCCAGTGGGAAGCCGGCACCACTGCGGGGGGGGTAGGGGCACTTAGGGGGGCCTGGGTAGTAGGGGGAAACATATGGTGCACAGTGAGGGTGACTGGTGCGGCATGGGGGCAGTTACTAAAACCAATCACCTGTATGGGTCTCTCTGTAGCAGCTGAAAGTCAACAGGAGGGAGAGGAGAAGAATCTAGTTTTCAGGTGCAGCAGAGAGAGTCATACAGGGGATAGTTTCCGGTAATTGACCCTCCGCCGTACCGATCACCCTCCCTACCAACACCCAGTTCACCCAGCTGCCTGGGCCTCCCTGATGGCCTGGGGCCCGTACTGGATTACTGGTGGTACCCCCTTATCCATGGCTCTAGTTACTGATGGGTCTTAAGTTATGCAGATGATTTCTTCAGGAGACCAAGCCTGTACCAGTAGCAGAACATTCATATTGACTTGCTGCATGCTACTTGCTATGAGGGCTGTATAAAACATACAGTACATGCAGATTTTTTTTAACAGCATAGTACCATAACATACCAAGTCAGGTATAAAGGTTAGAATGGTAGTAAGTCATGATACTACAACTACAAGCCATAATACTGCCCATAATTCTGCACATATCATGTGCTGCTGGGTATGTATGCTGTGATTGACCTGTCGACCTCTGCATAAATCTGGCCTGTTACCCCCAACTACACAACCAGTCATGTAAGAGCTTAATACTATTGCCTACAACTGAGCCACTGTTAAAGAGTAGAGCGACCACGCAATCTGATGTAAAAAGCCTAGTATTATAATTGATATGGCTTCATGTATAGTGCTAATGGCAGGGATGTCTTGGATAGGCCTATAGCCTGGAATCAGGCCTAATATGGTGAAGGCTAAGATCTAACAGCAGTGGGTTGTTGTCCTATCCAAGAAGAAGTGGGGCAGGAACATGCACCCCAGGACATGGTTATGCACCAATATCCTGGGGTGCATTGTGGGTTCTTCAGAGATGCCTCCTAATGGCTTCATGTATAGTGCTAATGGCTGGGCATGTCTTGGATAGGCCTATAGCCTATAGACTTAATGTGGTGAAGGCTAAGATCTAACAGCAGTGGGTTGTTGTCCTATCCAAGAAGAAGTGGGACAGGAACATACACCCCAGGACATGGTTATGCAACAATATCCTGGGGTGCATTGTGGGTTCTTCAGAGATGCCTCCATATGGTTTCATGTATAGTGCTAATGGCTAGGCATGTCTTGGATAGGCCTATAGCCTATAGACTTAATGTGGTGAAGGATAAGATCTAATAGCAGTAGGTTGTTGTCCTATCCAAGAAGAAGCGGGGCAAGAACATGCACCCCAGGACATGGTTATGCAACCATATCCTGGGGTGCATTGTGGGTTCTTCAGAGATGCCTCCATATGGCTTCATGTATAGTGCTAATGGCTAGGCATGTCTTGGATAGGCCTATAGCCTATAGACTTAATGTGGTGAAGGATAAGATCTAATAGCAGTAGGTTGTTGTCCTATCCAAGAAGAAGCGGGGCAAGAACATGCACCCCAGGACATGGTTATGCAACCATATCCTGGGGTGCATTCTGGGTTCTTCAGAGATGCCTCCATATGGCTTCATGTATAGTTGAACGGGTATTTGGCGCACTTGGAAAAGGGTTAAAATGGTGTATGCAGAATACGCCAGGACTAAAAACATATGGGAGTAATATAATGAGACTAGAAGGCAGCCAACCAGTGAAGAGTTAAAGAGAGCCCTGTAGAGAAATCAAAAGGAAAGAAGAGCGGTGCAGCAATATATACTCTTTAATAAAACTTAAATGTGTAATGCAGGCCAGCTTCTCATGTCACATCACATATTAGGCATCCACTGTGTGGAGAGTTGTGAGTCTCTGTGCGTAGCAATGGGTCTGGTGTTAGGAGGTGATGCTGGTGGCTCCCACCATTTCCCCTGAGTTCCGGGACACAGCGAGTAAGCACTATGGACAGAGGGGATGTCACATCCGGTCACATGATGATGGTGGTGGTGGTGGGGTGCGTTCGGCGCATGCATGCTCCCTCTTTAGGCCATGGAGGAGCCATCTTTAGGCCAGCACAAATATACCTCTAGCAAAGGGGAGGAGTAAGGAAGCACCTCCCACATTCGGCCGTAGCCCAGGTGATAGACGCTAGTGGCATAAATTAACCCCTTACCCTCCTGAGGATTCCCCCCCCCCCTTCCTGACCAGGCCATTTTTTGCCTTACGGCGCTTCTCATGTCACATCACATAATAGGCATCCACTGTGTGGAGGGATGTGAGTCTCTGTGCGTAGCGGTGGGTCTGGTGTTAGGCGGTGATGCTGGTGGCTCCCACCATTTCTCTGAGTTCCGGGACACATCGAGTAAGCACTATGGATGGAGGGGACGTCACATCCGGTCACGTGATGGTAGTGGTGGTGGGGTGCGTTCAGCGCATGCATGCTCCCTCTTCAGGCCGTGGGGGAGCCATCTTTAGGCCAGCACAAATATACCTCTAGCGAAGGGGAGGAGTATGGAAACACCTCCCACATTCGGTCGTAGCCCAGGTGATAGACGCTAGTGGCATAAATTAACCCTTACCCTCCTGAGGATTCCCCCCCCCCCTTCCTGACCAGGCCATTTTTAGCGCTACGGCGCTTCTCATGTCACATCACATAATAGGCATCCACTGTGTGGAGGGATGTGAGTCTCTGTGCGTAGTGGTGGGTCTGGTGTTAGGCGGTGATGCTGGTAGCTTCCAGCATTTCCTACGAGTTCCGGGACACAGCCAGTAGACAGTATGGACGGAGGGGATGTCACATCCGGTCACATGATGGTGGTGGTGATGATGGTGTGCGTTTGGAACATGCATGCTCCCTCTTTAGGCCATGGAGGAGCCATCTTTAGGCCGGCACAAATATACCTCTAGCAAAGGGGAGGAGTAAGGAAGCACCTCCCACATTCGGCCGTAGCCCAGGTGATAGACACTAGTGGCATAAATTGTTGACCGACATAGTGGCTCATAAAGGAATATACTAAAGAGCAAAACTATACAAATAGAGTGACAAGTATAATAAAACATTACAATATAGTATCTTAACAGTGTAAGAAATATATTAGGCAACCCAGAGAACGAGACATAACATGGTCTTGTGAAAAATACTCTCCAGTGAAGGAAATGCGTATTTGCTCCCCGGCTGATTTTGAATGTTTGCCCCTCACAAAGAAATGATCGGTCTAAACATCGAATGGTAGGTGTATTGTAACACTGATCATTGACAATCCACAAGGTGAGATCTTGCACGGTGCACCAGACCTAGGAAGACTGACACTTGTTTTGTGTTTCTTCCATTTGTGAATGATTGCACCAACTGTTGTCACCTTCTCACCAAGCTGCTTGGCCATAGTTTGGTAGCCCAGTCCAGCCTTGTGTAGGTCTACAATCTTGTCCCTGACATCCTTGGACAGCTCTTTGGTCTTTGCCATGGTGGAGAGTTTGGAATCTGATGGTTTGATTGCTCCTGTGGACAGGTGTCTTTTATAGAGGTAACAAAATGAGATTAGCAGCACTCCCTTTAAGAGACTGCTTCTAATCTCAGCTTGTTACCTGTATGAAAGACACCTGGTAGCCAGAAATCCTGCTGAATGATAGGGAATCAAATCCTTATTTCCCTCATGAACATGCAGATCAGTCATCATTTGTTAGCAGGGGCAGACTGACAACTCATGGGGCCCCCGGGCAATAGGGGATCATGGGGCCCCTGTGTCCTTGCCCAAACTCAAAAAAGCCTATGAAAAAGGTACCAGGGGCATCTCATGAGGCCCCTTACTGACCCCGGGCCCTCGGGCAGTGCCCGAGTTTCCAAATGGTCAGTCCGCCCCTGTTTGTTAGACATGCATTTCTTTTGAATTTGTTGTTGCTATTCTGTCTCTTAGTGTTACAATACACCTTGTTCTGTGTCTCCAATCTAAGCACTGAAAGTGTGATCTCTGTAACTCACAGTTGTGATGAGATGGCGATAACTCCAATCTTAGTTGAATAACACAGGCAGTAACTCGATCAGATGACATCTTGTAGATCTTGAGAAGTTTATTCCATAAACTGAGAGAATCTTACAACAATGAACATTGGATAGGTCAAAAGATCATAATGTGATCTGCTTCATGACATGAGGCTTGAAGCTGAAATGCATTTCTGGGAAAAGGGCGGGGCTATCTATACAGTATGAACTAAACCAGAGGAAAGGGAGGAGCAGAGACAAATATAGAGAACACTTAAAGGCATATGACAGTCATGTGAAACATGACGCACCTACCATTCAATTTTTAGACCGATCATTTCTTTGTGAGTGGGCAAACATTCAAAATCAGCAGGGGATCAAATACGCATTTCCTTCACTGTATATAAAAATTTTGTATATAAAAAAGATATAAATAAAAATGATAAATATAAAAAGGAAATTAAACTATTGATAACTGTGGGCCCTGATGATAATGGTCCATGTAATATAAGTTGTGGGGGCGGCACAGTGGCTTAGTGGTTAGCACTTCTGCCTTGCAGTAATTGGGTCATGGGTTCGATTCCCGACCATGGCGCCTCCTGCGTGGAGTTTGCATGTTCTCCCTGTGTTCACGTGGGTTTCCTCCGGGCGCTCCGGCTTCCTCCCACACTCCAACGACATGCTGGTAGGTTAATTGGCTTCTGTATAAATTGTCCTAGTTTCATCCCTGGCCATGTGGGATCTCCTGCATGGTAGGGGTTGGGGAAAGACTTGGCAACCTACCCTGTAAAATAATTGCTAAAAGAATTAATGGAAGAAGTTGCTTGCGAGTGACGGTCCGTGCAATCGCCAAGGGTTGGATACAACTGAATGGATAGATAGAATATAAGATGTTGAAGTGGGCACTTTGTCGTGTAATCTCGCTATAAACCTATTCCAGCGGCGGGGTGATATGAGGGGTCACTAGCCATATGTAGTGTATATAAAAAGAAAAGGAGAAACATGTATGGACATCAGGAAGTAAGAGAAAAAATTAATAAAAATAAATACTGTATTTTTTTTTCGCCATTAAGACGCTCCGGAATATAAGACGCACCCAATTTTAAAGGAGGAAAATCTAGAAAAAAAAGATTCTGAACCCAATACTGTAGTAAAATATTTTATATCAACTGTATAAAGTTAACAGCAGTTTAAGAACAATTTTATGCCAACCATGTAACAAATCCAGAAATGAAAGAACTCACGGTTCGGATCGTTCCACGGATCAGGAGTCACGGATCGGATCTTTTTCGGATCAGTAAAAAAAAAACAACAAGACGAACATACCGGTACGTTTTGTCTTTTTGTTTAATACATCATCCACCATTGCCCCCACTCATCAAGTAATGTCCACCATTGCCCCCACTCATCACGTAATGTCCACCATTGCCCCCACTCATCACATAATGTCCACCATTGCCCCCACTCATCACGTAATGTCCAACATTGCCCCCACTCATCACGTAATGTCCGCCATTGCCCCCACTCATCACATAATGTCCACCATTGCCCCCACTCTACACGTAATGTCCACCATTGCCCCCACTCATCACGTAATGTCCACCATTGCCCCCACTCATCACGTAATGTCCACCATTGCCCCCACTCATCACGTAATGTCCACCATTGCCCCCACTCATCACGTAATGTCCACCATTGCCCCCACTCATCACGTAATGTCCACCATTGCCCCCACTCATCACGTAATGTCCACCATTGCCCCCACTCATCACGTAATGTCCACCATTGCCCCCACTCATCACGTAATGTCCACCATTGCCCCCACTCATCACGTAATGTCCACCATTGCCCCCACTCATCACTGTAAAGTCCACCATTGCCCCCCACTCATCATCACCATCACTGTTCCAGTGCAACATTGCCCCCACATTATTAGTAGTAATAATAGCCAGTAACATTGCCCCCACATTAGTAATAATAGCCAGTAACATTGCCCCCACATTAGTAATAATAGCCAGTAACATTGCCCCCACATTAGTAATAATAGCCAGTAACATTGCCCCCACATTAGTAATAATAGCCAGTAACATTGCCCCCAACATAGTAATAATAGCCAGTAACATTGCCCCCACATTAGTAATAATAGCCAGTAACATTGCATTGCCCCGCTCCTCACCTGTTGTTGTAGATCCGCGCTATGGTAGGATCCACGAGCAGAGGGGGTGATGACGTCAGCGCGCACCGCCGGGTGTACTAAGATGGCCGACCGCTCCAGAGATAGGCCAAAGCCGCGGCCTTTCCTACGGCCGTGGCCGCGCTTCACGGATTCTCTCTCTATTCGTCATATAAGACGCACCAACTTTTCCCCCCAAGTTTTGGGGAAGAAAAAGTGCGTCTTATACAGCGAAAAATACGGTATATATTTATAAAAAGTTATCTGATGGTGCTGATTCCTAGTTCTTCGTTTAAACCCCCAGGGAACTAATGTCCCTCAGGAGCAAATCCAACAAGTCTCCCTCTCACAAAGGCGTCTGAAGCGTTCTGCAAGTAGGAAGGCTGGGAGGCATGGACTCCATAATCCACATCTTTATGCCTTCGGAGGATCTGTCATGATTCTCGAGAAAATGTTGAGGTGCACTATGTAGATCCGAGCCGTCCTCTACCAACCGCCTGTGTTCAGAGAATCTTTTACGGAGAGTGCGGAGGGTGCGTCCAACGTGAAGTAGGCCGCATGGGCAGGTGAGGCAGCATACTACGAATTGAGTGGAACAGTTAAAGAAGTCGGATATAGAGTATGGTTTCCCGTTAGCACAAAATTCTTTCTGGCCGTGGGTGACATGTTTGCAAGTTAGGCACCTGGGTTTCCAACATTGATGCATACCCCTAATATTGAGAAAGGTGAGGGGAGCATGGGCTGTGGTGGGAGGCCGTTTGATTTTACTAGGTGCTATTTTAGTTTTTAGTTTAGTTAACCACATCCCGACCGCCCTATAGCAGTAATACTGCTACAGGGCGGCGGGGGTGCGCAAAATCACTTATATATATGTGATTTTGCATTTCTGGGTTGTAATGGCGGTGCCCTACCTGCGCCGCCATTCACGGCCGCGGCTGCCATTAACTGGGTCCCGGCCATTGATTGCCCGCCGGCGCCTGGTGATTACCGAGCATCTCCGACGGGGAGGAGGACTGCTTTGTTCACTAACAGTCTCCCTCCTTGTAGGCTTGGTCATACTGCACAGCACAGCCATCCACAGCAGTGTGATTACAGTGAAGCACACCCCCCCTTCCCCCTAGTAAAACACTCCCAGCACACAGTTAACCCTTTGATCACCCCTCATTGTTAACCCCTTCCTGCCCAGTGCCATTAGTACAGTGTCAGTGCTTTTTTTTTTAGCACTGATCACTATATTGGTGTCACTGGGGATGTCAGTGACACCAAGTTAGTTCCCCCCCCCAGTGTCAGAATGTATGCCACAGTCCCTCTATAAGTTGCTGATTGCCGCCATTACTAGTAGAAAAACAAAAATCCCAGTATCTATACCGCCATTTGTAAACGCTCTAACTTTCACGTAAACCAATTAATTTACACGTATTGGGACTTTTCTCTAGCAAAGACACGGAGCAGAATACATTTTGACTGAAATTTATGACAAAATTTTATTTTTTTAAATTTTTTTACTGGACGTGTTTAATAGCAAAAAGTCAAAAATATTGTTTTTTTCTCAAAATTGTTGGTATTTTTTTTTAATTGTAATAGCGAAAAAAAAATAAAAAAAAAACGCACAGGCAATCAAATCACCAAAAGAAAGCTCAATTCGTGTGAAAAGAGGACATAAATTTCATTCGGGAGCAGCAATGCATGACCATGCAATTGTCAGTTAAAGTAACGGTAGCGCCAGAACGCAAAAAATGGCCTGGTCAGGTCAGGAAGGGGGGGAAATCCTCAGGAGAGGGGGAGGGGTTAATTTATGTCACTAGAGTCTATCACCTGGGCTATGGCCGAATGTGGGAGGTGCTTGCTTACTCCCCTTCGCTAGAGGTATATTGTGCCGGCCTAAAGATGGCTCCTCCATGGCCTGAAGAGGGAGCACACAGGCTCCAAACGTGCACCACCCCCCGCCATCACGTGACCGGATGTGATGTCCCCTCTGTCCATAGTGCTTACTTGCTGTGTCCCAGAACTCGTAGGAAATGGTGGAAGCCACCAGCATCACCGCCTAACACCGGACCCACCGCTACGCACAGAGACTCGCATCCCTCCCCACAGTGGATGCCTATTATGTGACATGAGAAGAGCTTCTCTATCATGCCTTTGTGAGTGGACTGCATCACACATTTATGTTTTATTGAAGAGTTTTTATTGCTGCACTTAGAGGGCACCGCTCTTCTTTCCTTTTGACTTCTCTACAGGGCGCTCTCTAGCTCTTCACTGGCTGGCTGCCTTCTAGTTAAGCTACCAACAAGGACTGGTATAAGGACTACCTTATATCTTAAGGATGTTTTTAGTCCTGGTGTATTCTACATACACCATTTTAACCCTTTTCCGAGTGCGCCAAATACCCGTTCCACTATACATGAAGCCATATGAAGGCATCTCTGAGGAACCCAGAATGCACCCCAAGATATGGTTGCATACCCATGTTCCTGCCCCTCTTCTTGGATAGGACAACTATAATACTAGGCTTTTCTTTCCTTTTGACTTCATGTATAGTGCTATAACATGAAGAAGACCTTTTGTAAGGGTGAATTGTGACTGGCTGACTATCGGCGCCAAATCATTCAAGCTCCTGTCCCGCTTCTTCTTGAATAGGACAACAACCCACTCTGCCATCAACCCAAACAGATAAGTGAAGCTCTCACCACCTCATGCTTTCCCCTTTTCTAACAGCCACAAGGCCGTTCTTTACATATAGAGTCCACTGTGAAAGGAGGGTAGTGGTCAAAATCACCTCCCCCCAGTTGCTGTTCCTCCTGGTCAGCTACAAAGTTGCATTGTGTATCCTGGTTTGTATTCTGCTGGGCTCCCAGAAATAATGTGCCTGGCTACCAGGAAGCAACAACACAGATGAAACCGAGGCCAGGAGGACATACTGCTCCTCTGATGGCTGTGCCGAAGCAAAAGCCCCCCAAAAAAACACTGCCAACACACACCCAGGGACACAAATATTCCAAAAGGAAGGAAGGGAAGGACAGGGCCATGAAAACCAGGGGTGCTTCAGGAGTCAAACCTGGAAAACAAGGCGGAATCCACTGAGACATCAGGAAAAAGCTCCACTGCCACTTAGCTTTGCAGATCTGCCCCAGAAGAAGACTTTCTGACCCAGTGGTCAGGAGAAAAACAACAAACAATGCACAGCCTGCTGGTAGGAAACCTAATCTAACATCAAGAGACATTGCTTATCTGATTGTGTTTCCTGTTAGGGAGGAACCATTCATCTCTCAGGTTTGCTAGCCTGGAATATGATTGGAGAAACTCCTGTTATGAACTAAGTCCTTGTTCACGTAGGCATACACCCATGCAGAGGCCCATGAATTTGCATGCAGGCACTTCAACTGATGTCTATTGGGATGCAGCAGCTGCACAGACACAGCTGCTTCCAGTCTGACATTCCTGCATGTGCAGATCTCTGAATGCTGATAGGACCTATATCGATGGTAAATTCGGAGCAGTGACTGTGTTTGTGCAGCTGCTGCATCCCTATAAATATCAAAGGGACTGCTTGCACATGGATGCATGAAACACCTGTGCAGACAAAAAACAGCCTTTTGCACATGTGTACACCTAAGTATGTTGGATAGGTGCAGCATGGTGTGTCAGCAGAAAACACTGAGTCCAGGGTTGGAGAAAACAATGTATTGCAGAATGCCCACCGGGGCACTTACAACAGTTGGAGTTGAGAGTCAGCAGTGCGTAGACTCGAGCTGAAGACAGCACCTGTCAAGGACAAGGAGAGTGCAATGTGGCCTGGCTGATTCAACCCAAAGGGGAGCTTTCTGAAGTTCCAGGCATAGGCCCCATGATTCCCTACTCTTCCAGAACTTCTCCCTACCACTAGTACTGTACCTGACAGACTGGTAACCTTTCCTTGCACTAGCCACTTGCAAAACATGCGCCAGACCCTGGGTGGAATAGCAGGAATAGGAGTGGGGTCTGGTGGAGTAGAAGGAATAGGAATGAGGTCTGGTGGAATAGAAGGAATAAGAGGGAGGTCTGGTGGAATAGAAGGAATAGGAGCGGGGTCTGGTGGAATAGAAGGAATAGGAGTGGGGTCTGTTGGAATAGAAGGAATAGGAGTGGGGTCTGGTGTAATAGAAGGAATAGGAGTGGGGTCTGGTGTAATAGAAGGAATAGGAGCGGGGTCTGGTGGAGTAGAAGGAATAGGAGCGGGGCCTGGTGGAATAGAAGGAATAGGAGCGGGGTCTGGTGGAATAGAAGGAATAGGAGCGGGGTATGGTGGAGTAGAAGGAATAGGAGCGGGGCCTGGTGGAATAGAAGGAATAGGAGCGGGGTCTGGTGGAAAAGAAGGAATAGGAGCGGGGTCTGGTGGAGTAGAAGGAATAGGAGCGGGGTCTGGTGGAATAGAAGGAATAGGAGCGGGGTCTGGTGGAATAGAAGGAATAGGAGCGGGGTCTGGTGGAGTAGAAGGAATAGGAGTGGGGTCTGGTGGAATAGAAGGAATAGGAGTGGGGTCTGGTGGAATAGAAGGAATAGGAGTGGGGTCTGGTGGAATAGAAGGAGTAGAAGCGGGGTCTGGTTGAACAGAAGGAATAGGAGCGGGTTCTGGTGGAATAGAAGGAATAGGAGCGGGGTATGGTGAAAAAGAAGGAATAGATGTGGGTCTGGTGGAATAGAAGGAATGGGAGTGGGGTATGGTGGAATAGAAGGAATAGGAGTTGGGTCTGGAGGAATAGAAGGAATAGGAGCGGGGTCTGGAGGAATAGAAGGAATAGGAGCGGGGTCTGGAGGAATAGAAGGAATAGGAGCGGGGTCTGGTGGAGTAGAAGGAATAGGAGTGGGGTGTGGTGGAATAGAAGGAATAGGAGTGGGGTCTGGTGGAATAGAAGGAATAGGAGCGGGGTATGGTGGAATAGGAGTTGGTTCTGGTGGAATAGAAGGAATAGGATTGGGGTGTGGTGGAATAGAAGGAATAGGAGTGGGGTCTGGTGGAATAGAAGGAATAGGAGTGGGGTCTGGTGGAATAGAAGGAATAGGATTGGGGTCTGGTGGAATAGAAGGAATAGGAGTGGGGTCTGGTGGAATAGAAGGAATAGGAATGGGGTCTGGTGGAATAGAAGGAATAGGAGCGGGGTCTGGTGGAATAGAAGGAATAGGAGTGGGGTCTGGTGGAATAGAAGGAATAGGAGTGGGGTCTGGTGGAATAGAAGGAATAGGAGTGGAGTCTGGTGGAATAGAAGGAATAGGAGCGGAGTCTGGGGAATAGAAGGAATAGGATTGGGGTCTGGTGGAATAGAAGGAATAGGAGTGAAAAGAAAAAACCACAAGTAGATGTGTGTCTTTCTCTGTTTATTATCTCTATATTCTAGTTGTGCAGATCATTGCAGGGGGATCTGGATTCTCTGACCTCTGGGTGTATGGACAGTTTACTCTAATTGGAATCTGTAACATTCGTTTTATTTCCATCCAGTACCTGGCCAGCCTGAAATAGTGAAAGTTCCATCAATGGAAGATAACACAATTAGATGGAGATTTTCTAAGCAATGGGGACTAATCACCGGATTCCAGGTAAAATCATTTTACAATTTGCAGATTTTATTCTCGATTCCATATTGACCTATTACTCCTTACATAGTGAAGACTGATTGTTGTATCTAAAGGTAATGGTTGCTGGTCAATGCTATCAGACTTTTTGAAGTGAATACATTTTAGAAAAGATGTTTAAGAGATTTTTTTTTTATGGTGATTTACAAATAGACATTTTTTTTTTTATACAGGATGGATCTATGACACAAGGTTCCCAGAGCACTGTGAGTTAACTAACAAAAGAACACAGCCTGGTTGTTTCCTTTCAGACACAATGGAGCTACTTTACTGAAGGGGAATAAACTGTTCACTTTCAAGGAATTATCCCTTAGCTTAGTGAATGGGATGAAGCTCTGCTAGTTTCTATCATCTGATTATGTGCAAGTTAAAATCTAGGGTTTTTTTTTCCTCGCTGATGATTTGGTATTTTTTTTTTCAGCTAATTTTCACTTAGCTAGTATGAAGTGCATGATACACACTATGACATTCACCTTCAGGGGGGATTATTGTAAAAATGTTTTGAGAGTTCATTTCCACTAAATTGAAAAGGAAAAGCCAGCAACAATATAATTCCTGAATTCTACAACACACCAACGTGTCTGGAATGAATAATTCCCATCTGTAACCCCGGAGTGTGAACGGCACAATGAGACACTGAAGGCTAAGTTCACTTTTTGAAGAAAAAAGAATAAATGCACATTTTTTCTAGGTTAAAAAAAATGCTAAAAGTTGTCTGTGTTTTTATTTACATTGCACGTTTTTTTTTCAGTGAATGAGTAGGGGTATTATGAACCCCTACTCATTCACATGGCGGGAGCCAAGATCTAGGGCCTCCTTGTTAAAGGGGGCTTCCAGATTCTGATAAGTAACCCCCCTCCCCCCCAACTCCCAGGCCAGGGCACAATGAGACACTGAAGGCTAAGTTCAGCTTTTGAAGAAAAAAGAATAAATGCACATTTTTTGTAGGTAAAAAAAATGCCCCAAATTGTGTGTTTTTATTTATATTGCACATTTTTGGGTGAATGAGTAGGGGTACTATAAACCCCTACTCATTCACATGGTGGGAGCCAAGATCTTGGTCACCCTTGTTAAAGGGGACTTCCAGATTCTGATAAGTAACCCCCCCCTCCCCCACAACCCCCGGGCCAGGGTTCTGGGGAAGAGGCCCTTGTCCTCAGCAACATGGGGACAAGGTGGTTTGGGGGGAATCCCCCCTAGAGCACCCCCCATGTTGAGGAAATGTGGTTTGGTATGGTTCAGGAAAAGGGGGGTGCTTATTTGTCTCCCCCTCTCCTGACCTGCCAGGCTGCTATGATCAGATAAGGGTCTGGTATGGATTTTGGGGGGAACCTAAGATTTTTTTTTTTTTGGTGTAGGGTTCCCCTCAAAATTTATACCAGAACCAAAGGGCCTGGTATGGATTGGGGGGACCCCCACGCTGTTTTTATTTTAGAAAAAAAAATTTAATGCCAGCAATTCTTCTGTTTGCATCCTGCTGTCAGCAGGGAATCTCACTGACATATGAGCCAGTAAGGACGCGGTGGGCAACCTCTTTTGTTTTGGGGTCCAATGTTCCAGTACGTCAATCAATGTGGTGGTGGCCGGGAACACTGGATTGGTGGAGGTGATGCGAAGATACACTTCACACTTTTTACTTTTTATTCAACATCAGAACTTGTTTGCATTTATGCACTTAATTGTGTATTGAATTTCTATCAGCGCAATGCATTGTTTATGAAGTAATATATATGTTCTCATATCCAGTCAGCGGGTGGAGCTATTGGCTCCATTTCACATGTTTCCAGTTTCTCCTTACCTCCTGATTAAAAAAAATTCCTGCTGTTTAGGAAGCTCAGTAGCTCAAACTAAAACTGAGATTTTATTCTGAGTGTCCAATATAAGACAGCCAGTGCAGTCCCTTTAGATAACCCATAATGCTCTAGAAATCCTGTGTCAAGGGTCTGGGAAGAGTGGATATAGTGAATGCGGGGTCCAGGGAGAGCGGATATAGTGAATGCGGGGTCCGGGGAGAGCGGATATAGTGAATGCAGGGTCCGGGGAGAGCCGATATGGTGAATGCGGGGTCTGGGAAGAGTGGATATAGTGAATGCGGGGTCCGGGGAGAGCGGATATAGTGAATGTGGGGTTTGGGGAGAGCGGATATAGTGAATGTGGGGACCGGGGAGAGCGGATATATAGTGAATGCGGGGTCCGGGGAGAGCGGATATAGTGAATGTGGGGACCGGGGAGAGCGCATATAATGAATGCGGGGTCTGGGGAGAGCGGATATAGTGAATGCGGGGTCCGGGGAGAGCGGATATAGTGAATGTGGGGTTTGGGGAGAGCGGATATAGTGAATGTGGGGAACGGGGAGAGCGGATATAATGAATGCGGGGTCTGGGGAGAGCGGATATAGTGAATGCGGGGTCCGGGGAGAGGGGGGGATATAGTGAATGCGGGGTCCGGGGAGAGCGCATATAATGAATGCGGGGTCTGGGGAGAGCGGATATAGTGAATGCGGGGTCCGGGGAGAGCGGATATCGTGAATGTGGGGTCCGGGGAGAGCGCATATAATGAATGCGGGGTCTGGGGAGAGCGGATATAGTGAATGCGGGGTCCGGGGAGAGCGGATATAGTGAATGCGGGGTCCGGGGAGAGCGGATATAGTAAATGTGGGGACCGGGGAGAGCGGATATATTGAATGCGGGGTTCGGGGAGAGCGGATATAGTGAAGGCGGGGTCCGGGGAGAGCGGATACATTGAATGCAAGGTCTGGGAAGAGTGGATATAGTGAATGCGGGGTCCGGGGAGAGCGGATATAGTGAATGCGGGGTCCGGGGAGAGCGGATATAGTGAATGCGGGGTCCGGGGAGAGCAGATATAGTGAATGCGGGGTCCGGGGAGAGCGGATATAGTGAATGCGGGGTCCGGGGAGAGCGGATATAGTGAATGCGGGGTCCGGGGAGAGCGGTTATAGTGAATGCGGGGTCCGGGGAGAGCGGATATAATGAATGCGGGGTCCGGGGAGAGCGGTTATAGTGAATGCGGGGTCCGGGGAGAGCGGATATAGTGAATGTGGGGTTCGGGGAGAGCGGATATAGTAAATGCGGGGTCCGGGGAGAGCGGATATAGTGAATGCGGGGTCCGGGGAGAGCGGATATAGTGAATGCGGGGTCCGGGGAGAGCGGATATAGTGAATGCGGGGTCCGGGGAGAGCGATATAGTGAATGCGGGGTCCGGGGAGAGCGGATATAGTGAATGCGGGGTCCGGGGAGAGCGGGATATAGTGAATGCGGGGTCCGGCATTATTACCACTAATTTCTTTTCATCTTACTAAAGAACCCATTTACTTAATTAATCTTTTAACTCCATGTCCACAATAGGAGTCACATAAGATGTAATTTCTTGTAGATGAATATCTCAGCCTGGAGGGATTACAATGTGTCCTTTGCTTTGGATGAATCTCTCCAGTTTCCACCCAATGTGATGGAATATAAAATCCCCCTCCAGTATGGAGCCAACTACACCATCACCCTCCGAGCAGTCTTATCAGCTGGAGTCGGGGAGGCTACAACTGAGAACATTGAGACTGATATTGGAGGTGAGTACACTGGCAGACATGGGAATTGGAAGCTATTAGGTAGAACAATTGATATTCATTGATTTGAAGCGGGGATGTGTGATCTTGTGCCACAATGCAAGGTTTACCACTGACACTAAGCTGCTGCAAAGACTTGATGATCATCTATGGCAGCCAATCTCAACCAGAGTTCCTCCAGAAGTTGCTAGGAGTTCCATGAACTGTGATCACACATATAATGGTGCCTGGATAATTAAAGGTCCATGGCCACTTGGCAGATATTTTTTAGCTTTCTGTAATGGTGGCATCCTGACTACCAATATAAGGGACATTCGTTCCACTGACAACAGGTACAGGGAGCACTCTTCCCACTTGCCATCAATATAAGGGACATTCTTTCCACTGAACTCCAATGTAAGGATCATTTTTCCCACTGACCACCAATGTAAGGGTCATCCTTTATGATGAACACCAATATAAGAGAAATTCTTCCCACTGATCACTAATATAAGGAATATTGTTCCCGCTGATCACCAATGTAAGGGACATTCTTCCCACTGACCACCAATGTAAGGGACATTCTTCCCACTGACCACCGATGTAAGGGACATTCTTCCCACTGACCTCCAATGTAAGGGACATTCTTCCCACTGACCTCCAATGTAAGGGACATTCTTCCCACTGACCCCCAATGTAAGGGACATTCTTCCCACTGACCCCCAATGTAAGGGACATTCTTCCCACTGACCCCCAATGTAAGGGACATTCTTCCCACTGACCTCCAATGTAAGGGACATTCTTCCCACTGACCCCCAATGTAAGGGACATTCTTCCCACTGACCTCCAATGTAAGGGACATTCTTCCTACTGACCTCCAATTTAAGGGACATTCTTCCCACTGACCCCCAATATAAGGGGCATTCTTCCCACTGACCCCCAATGTAAGGGACATTCTTCCCGCTGATCACCAATGTAAGGGACATTCTTCCCGCTGACCACCAATGTAAGGGACATTCTTCCCACTGACCCCCAATGTAAGGGACATTCTTCCCACTGAATTCCAATGTAAGGGACATTCTTCCTACTGACCCCCAATGTAAGGGACATTCTTCCCGCTGACCACCAATGTAAGGGACATTCTTCCCACTGACCACCGATGTAAGGGACATTCTTCCCACTGACCTCCAATGTAAGGGACATTCTTCCCACTGACCTCCAATGTAAGGGACATTCTTCCCACTGACCCCCAATGTAAGGGACATTCTTCCCACTGACCCCCAATGTAAGGGACATTCTTCCCACTGACCCCCAATGTAAGGGACATTCTTCCCACTGACCTCCAATGTAAGGGACATTCTTCCCACTGACCCCCAATGTAAGGGACATTCTTCCCACTGACCTCCAATGTAAGGGACATTCTTCCTACTGACCTCCAATTTAAGGGACATTCTTCCCACTGACCCCCAATATAAGGGGCATTCTTCCCACTGACCCCCAATGTAAGGGACATTCTTCCCACTGATCACCAATGTAAGGGACATTCTTCCCGCTGACCACCAATGTAAGGGACATTCTTCCCACTGACCCCCAATGTAAGGGACATTCTTCCCACTGAATTCCAATGTAAGGGACATTCTTCCTACTGACCCCCAATGTAAGGGACATTCTTCCCGCTGACCCACCAATGTAAGGGACATTCTTCCCACTGACCCCCAATGTAAGGGACATTCTTCCCACTGAATTCCAATGTAAGGGACATTCTTCCCACTAACCCCCAATGTAAGGGACATTCTTCCCACTGACCCCCAATGTAAGGGACATTCTTTCCACTGACCCCCAATGTAAGGGACATTCTTCCCACTGACCACCAATGTAAAGGACATTCTTCCCACTGATCATCAATGTAAGGGGCATTCTTCCCACTGATCACCAATGTAAGGGACATTCTTCCCACTGACCCCCAATGTAAGGGACATTCTTCCCACTGACCCCCAATGTAAGGGACATTCTTCCCACTGATCACCAATGTCAGGGACATTCTTCCCACTGATCACCAATGTAAGGGACATTCTTCCCACAGACCACCAATGTAAGGGACATTCTTCCCACTGACCCCCCAATGTAAGGGACATTCTTCCCACTGATCACCAATGTAAGGGACATTCTTCCCACTGACCCCCAATGTAAGGGACATTCTTCCCACTGACCACCAATATAAGGGACATTCTTCCCGCTGACCACCAATGTAAGGGACATTCTTCCCACTCACCCCCAATGTAAGGGACATTCTTCCCACTGACCCCGATATAAGGGACATTCTTCCCATTGACCCCCAATGTAAGGGACATTCTTCCCATTGACCCCCAATGTAATGGGTATTCTTCCCACTGATCACCAATGTAAGGGACATTCTTTGCAATGAATACCAATGAAAGGATTCTTATAAAATTCTTGCAAGCAATAAACATAAAACACATAAGACTATAAATAAATAAATATATACATAATTACACAAAAAAAAGAGAAAATAAGTTGACCCCATGTCCTCCGGATGGTTTTACCCCCTTCATGACCAAGGCTTTTTTTTCTATTCAACACTACCTACTTTACCTGACGTGATCATGCAACACTGTACCTAAAAAAACAATTTATTTAATGTTTTCACACATATAGAGCTTTCTTTTGGTGGTATTTAATCTCTACTGTTTTTTATCATATAAGTGAAAAATACATAAAATGTAGAAAGAAGAAAATATTGTTTGTTTTTAGGTATAAAACATATCAAAAAAAAAAAAATTACTTCATGCATTTAGGCCAAAATGTATTCTGCTACATGTCTTTGGTAAAAGAATAGAGCTTTCAAAGGGAGTAACTTGCACATTAGATTTCCTGACTTACCCATCACAATTTTTGAGGCTCTAAAAACATCCCTCAAATGACCCGTTTGGAAAGTAGATACTCCAAGAAATTTAATAAGAGGCATGGTGAGTATTTTGCAGATCTCATTTTTTTTAAGGTTATGAAAAATGAAAAACAAAAAAATCATTCTCTTTCATTTTTCAAAAACTTGTAGCAAAAAATAAGATCTTCCAAAGATTCACCATGCCTCTCAGCAAATACCTTGGAGTGTCTACTTTCCTAAAAAGGGGGGAGGAATTATACTGTCCTTGGCATTTTAAGGTCTCCAAAAATATGATAGGTAGTCAGGAAATCTAATGCATAATTAAAACCCCTTGAAAGCCTGAAGGTGGCCATTGGATTTTTGGCCCCTGTACATGGCTAGGCTGCCTAAAAAGTCTCACACATGTGGTATCCCCACACACGGGAGAAATAGAAGAATGTGTTTTGGGGTGTATTGTCTCATATAGCCATGACACATGTGATAAATATCTCATTAAAGTGACAACTTTGTAAAAAAAAAAAAAAAAACTTGTAGCAAAAAAATAAAGTCTTCCATGGACTTAGCATGGCTCTCATCAAATTGCTTGGGGTGTCTGCTTTCCAAAAAGGAGTAATTTGGGAGGGAGTGTTTGAACTGTCCTGGCATTTTAAGGCCTCTAAAAACATTATGTGCATGGCCATCATTAGGAGTTTCTGCCATACGCCTAATGTTGGGTATACATGTAATGTTCTTTTTTTTTTTTGTTCAGCCTTTGTTTTTTTGTTCATCGAATGATGTATATGAAGAAGTCTCTGCCAGAAAAAAGTACAAGCTGAGCATAGGAGCTACCGCTACCGATGAAGCCTGATCTGCCATAAAAAGTGTATGCCCAACATTAGAAGTTTCCACCACACAGCCACCCCTAGCTTTAAACACTTCCCAATCACGTCCATAGACGTCCTCCCAGAACACGCCCTCTGCGCGTCCCCAGCAGCAGGCACCCGGTACCGCCGGTGATCACTGTGACCTACGGACACAGCTGATCATGTATATGGTAAAAGACCAATCACAGCGACCTTTTACCATGTGATTAGCTGTGTCCAATGACACAACAGATCACTGGGTAAATACAGTTGCTGGTTATTGGCTGCATTTTCCTCACACTGTTAAAAAAGTATTGCCAAGAAACTGTCAATTGTAAGCGAAGGGACTGGCACTGATCATCAGTGCCCTGATGATCAGTGCCCAACAGTGCCACCCACCTGTGCCGCTAACCTGTGCCCATCAGTGCTGCCCAACTGTACCCAGCTGTTCCACCCACCTGTGCCAAGCAGTGCCACCCATCTATGCCCAGCAGTGCCCCCCATCAGTGTCACCCAGCTGTGTCACCAGTCAGTGCCCAGCAGTGCCATCAGTCAGTGCCTCCCATCAGTGCCCAGCAGTGCTGCCAATCAGTGCCCATCAGTGCAGCATCATCAGTGCCGCCTATCAATGCTGGCTATCAGTGCCTCCTATCAGTGCCCATCAGTGCTGCCTATCTGTGCTACCTAATCAGTGCCCATCAGTGCTGCCTATCCATGCCACCTCATCAGTGACCATCAGTGCTGCCTATCTGTGCCACCTCATCAGTGCCCATCAGTGCTGCCTTTCCATGCCACTTCATCAGTGCCCATCAGTGCTGCCTATCTGTGCCACCTCATCACTGCCCATCAGTGCTGTCCATCAGTGCTACCTATCAGTGTAGCCTCTTCAACGGACATCAGTGAAGGAGAAAAATTACCTATTTGCAAAATTGTATAATAGAAACAAAGAAAAACTTTTTTTTTTCTAATTTTTAGCTCTTTCTTTGTTCATAGCACAAAAAATAAAAACCCCAGAGGGGATTACATACCACCAAGAGAAAGCTCTATTTGTGTGAAAAAAATGATTCAAATTTCATATGGGTACAGTATTGCATGACCGCGCAATTGTCATTCAAATTGCAACAGTGCTGAAAGCTGAAAATTGGCCTGGTCAGGAAGGGGGGGATGTGCCCGGTAGGCGAGGGGTTAATGCTGGGCATGCATGTAATGTTTTTTTTTCATTCAGCCTGTGATTTCTCAGTTTGGCCAGGTGACCAGCTCTTGGAAGAGTCCTGGTTGTGCCAAACTTCTTCCATTTTTGTATTATGGAGGCCACTGTGCTCTCGGGAACCTCCAGTGCAGCAGAATTTTTCTAGCCTTTCCCATATCTGTGCCTTGCAATAATCCTGTCTCTGAGCTCTGCCGACAGTTCCTCTGACCTCATGGCTTTTGCTCTGATACAGTGTGCATTGTCAGCTGTAAGGCCTTTTTTCGAGAGGTGTGTGCCTTTCCAAATCATGTCCAATCAATTGCATTTACCACAGGTGGACTCCAATCAGAGTGTAGAAACATCTCAGCAAGAGAAACGGGAGGCACTTGAGCTAAATTTCAGGTGTTAGAGCAAAGGGTCTGAATACTTATGCCAATGTGATATTTCAGCATTTCCTTTTTAATAAATTTGCAAACATTTCTAAAATTCTGTTTTTTCTTTGTTATTATGGGGTACTGAGTGTAGATTAATGGGAAAAAAAATGAATTTAAACAACTGTAGTATGGGGATGTAACATAAAATTGAAAAAAAGTGAAGGGGGTCTGAATACTTTATGAATGCACTGCATGTATTCTGAGAGTAGCACTCTGCTGTCAGAATACACA
>CATNWA010019729.1:0-79278 GCA_951230385.1 Staurois parvus | reverse complement strand
GGGGCCTTTGGTAAGGGGTTTTTTATATTTTGCATAAAGGGCCTTTGGTATTTTCTCATATATTTCAGGCATTTTTGAAAGATCACAGACGCCTCATAAGCTGAAAGGTGTTGGCATGCATATATATATACTACAGTTGCAATTCGTAAAAAGTATGTGAACCCCTTGGGATTACGTGGAGTTTTGCATGAATTGGGCATAAGATGTGCTCTGAACGTCATCTAAGTCACAACAATAGAAGAACACAGTCTGCTGAACATAATACTACACAAACATTAGATTTGCCATGGTTTTTTTTTTTTCTATTGCACATAACATGTAAACATTCACCAGTGCAGGGAGGAAAAAGTATGTGAGGCCCTAGCTTAATGACTTCTCCCAGGGCTAATTGGAGCCAGGAGTGAGCCAACCTTGACTCCAATCAGTGTGAGGATATTGGATGTGTTGCTGACAGCTGTCCTGCCCTAAAAAACACACACCTGTTTTGGTTTACTGGTTCAAGAAGCACTGTCTGATGTGAACCATGCCTCGCAGAAAAGGGGGAGAGCTCTCAGGAAGACCTACCATCAAGAATTGTTTGATTTGCATGAAGCTTGGAAAGGGTTACAAAAGTATCTCTCTTGAGCCTTGAAGTTCATGTGTCCACGGTAAGACAGACTGTCTACAAATGGAGAAAGTTTAGCACTGTCTGCTACTCTCCCCTAGGCGTGGTTCGTCCTGTAAAAAATGACTGCAAGAGCACAGCGCAGAATGCTGCATGAGGTAAAGAAGAATCCCAGAGTGTCAGCTAAAGAACCTACAGAAATCTCTGGCACATGCTAACATTTTTTTGACACATCTACAATAAGAAAACATTAAACAAGAATGGAGTACATGGGAGGACACCACGAGAAGCCATTGCTGTCAGAAAGAATATTGCAGCACGTTTGAAGTTTGAAAAAGAGCACCTGGATGTTCCACAGCACTACTGGCAAAATATACTGTGGACAGATGAAACCAAGATTGAGTTGTTTGGGAAGAACACACAACACTATGTGTGGAGAAAAAAAGGCACAACACACCAACATCAAAACCTCATCCCCACTGTGAAACATGGCGGAGGGATACATCATGGTTTGGGGCTGCTTGCTGCCTCAGGGCCTGGACGGATTGTTGTCATTGATGGGAAAATGAAGTCCAGAGGGTTTCATCAAGACATTTTGCAGGAAAACGTACGACCATCTGTCCACCAACTGAAGCTCCGCAGAGGATGGGTGATGCAACAGGACAATGACCCAAAGTATAAAGTAATTCAACAAAACAATGGCTGCAACAGCACAATACGCCTTCTGAGTGGCCCAGTCAGAGTCCTGACCTCAACCCGATTGAAATGCTGTGGCATGACCTTAAGAGAGCGATTCACACCAGACATCCCAAAGAAATTGCTACACTGAAACAGTTTTGTGAAGAGGAGTGGTCCAAAATGACTCCAGATCATTGTGCAGGTCTGATCTGCAACTACAGGAAACGTTTGGTTGAGGTTATTGCTACCAAAGGAGGGTCAACCAGTTATTAAGTCCAAAGGTTCACATACTTTTTCCTCCCTGCACTGTGAATGTTTACATGTTATGTGCAATTAAACCATGGCAACATCTAATGTTTGTGTAGTATTATGTTCAGCAGACTGTGTTCTTCTATTGTTATGACTTAGATGACGTTCAGCCAGCACATTTTTATGCCCAATTCATGCAAAACTCCACGTAATCCCAAGGGGTTCACATACTTTTTCTTACAACAAACTGTATATATAAATATATATTATGTGTGTGTGTGTGTGTGTGTGTGTGTGTGTGTGTCTATATATATATATATGTTGCATGGTAGAGTCTTTGATGACACTTTGTTATCTTTTAGATTTACACGTTTTTTCTCAGCCTTTGGGGAGCATTACCTCCCTCCCTGTGTGTATGATCCTGGGGCTGTTGGCCGTTTCCGACCGCCTTTCCCTCCGCTGTGGTACCATCATCTCTTTTACCAATGCGTCTGCTGACATATCTATAAAAACGTCTAACCTCAATATGATCATGCAATTTTGTCTTTTCAATTCGAATATGCAAGTTTGCAGGTACGTATACATATTAAGGTGTTGGTATATTGATATGTATTTTTGGAAAAAAGTATATACCCATGTTTTTGATATTTCTGTTAGCAGCAAATCACAACTATATTGTAAAGTGCTGAGCAAACTGTTGGCGCTATATAAATCCTGTATAATAATAATATTAAATCCTGTATAATAATAATATATAAATCCTGTATAATAATATAAATCCTGTTTAATAATAATATATAAATCCCTGTATAATAATAATAATATATAAATCATGTGTAATAATATATAAATCCTGTTTAATAATAATATATAAATCCTGTATAATAATAATATATAAATCCTGTATAATAATAATATTAAATCCTGTATAAAAATAATATATAAATCCTGTATAATAATAATATATAAATCCTGTTTAATAATAATATATAAATCCTGTATAATAATAATAATATATAAATCCTGTGTAATAATATATAAATCCTGTTTAATAATAATATATAAATCCTGTATAATAATAATAATATATAAATCCTGTGTAATAATAATAATAACTGTACCCCTCAACCCTTGAAGAAGCTTAATTGCGAAATGCGTCGGGCCTTAGCATGTCCTCCCTTTCATAGACTGGCACACTTTGGCAAGCAATACTTGATATCATATGCCTATGTGGGAGGGGAAGTGTATTATGGGGGTTATGATCAGGGGCGGATTGACAACTCCAGGGGCCCCCGGGCAATAGGGGATCATGGGGCCCCTGTGTCCTTGCCCAAACTCAAAAAAGCCTATGAAAAAGGTACCAGGGGCATCTCATGGGGCCCCCTACTGACCCCGGGCCCTCAGGCAGTGCCCGAGTTTCCAAATGGTCAGTCCGCCCCTGGTTATGATATTGAGGACAAAAATGTGATTCTGTTGTTTTAAGATTTCTTGATCTTTATTTTGTGAATATGTAATATCCTGCAAACTTTTAAACTGATTGTACAATAAAAGCTGTCTGTTTTACATACAAAACGGCTGTTATTGCTCTGAGAGAAGATATCAGCACCTTAAAAATCCAACTCTTTAAGCTTTTTTTTTTTTCTGATTGGCTTTCATTACATGTGGTCACCCAGCAAGGCATGCCGGGAGTAGCTTTTACACGCAAGCAGCAGTGTATGCTGGAACTTGTCATTCTACAGTCATAGGACAGGTGCATATGTGGAGAAAAGAAAATGGTGCCCATTGTGATCACTGGAAGTCTAGCTGGCCATTTTCAAGTGCAGATTTCAAGTGCCTAAATACCTAAGTCTATGTGGGGAATGTTTTATCTACCGAAGTCTTATCATTGAAAAAACCAACACCTCTGAGAGTGCCGATCAACACCTCCGAGAGTGCCGATCAACTGGTCCACTTCAGCACTCTATGGTATCTCCCTCTGACTCCTATGTCAGCTGTGAACTGTAGTGATGTAGACGTTGGTGATCTTTTATGGGCACCTCCTTTTAGCAACAGAGGCATTTCAGCTTTTGTGCTGCCACTGATATAAGGCTTGCATCGGCAGCAGTGGGGATATGTACACATGCTCCCAGCTACTACAGCAGGGGGGGGGGGGTATGTATACATGTTCCCGGCTGCTACAGCGGAGGGGGGGGATATGTACACACACTCCCAACTGCTACAGCGGGGGGGGGGGGGATATGTACACACGCTCCCAGCTGCTACAGCGGGGGGGGGGATATGTACACACACTCCCAGCTGCTACAGCGGGGGGGGGGGATATGTACACACACTCCCAGCTGCTACAGCGGGGGGGGGGGGGATATGTACCACACGCTCCCAGCTGCTACAGCGGGGGGGGGGATATGTACACACGCTCCCGGCTGCTACAGCGGGGGGGGTGATATGTACACATGCTCCCAGCTGCTACAGCGGGGGGGGATATGTATACATGTTCCCGGCTGCTACATATGTACAGCGGAGGGGGGGATATGTACACACACTCCCCAACTGCTACAGCGGGGGGGGGGGGATATGTACACATGCTCCCAGCTGCTACAGCGGGGGGGGGGCTGATATGTACACACGCTCCCAGCTGCTATAGCAGAGGGGGGATATGTACACATGCTCCCAGCTGCTACAGCGGGGGGGGGGTATGTATACATGTTCCATGCGGCTGCTACAGCGGAGGGGGGGGATATGTACACACACTCCCAACTGCTACAGCGGGGGGGGGGGGGGATATGTACACACGCTCCCAGCTGCTACAGCGGGGGGGGGATATGTACACATGCTCCCAGCTGCTACAGCGGGGGGGGGGGGGATATGTACACATGCTCCCAGCTGCTACAGCGGGGGGGGGGGATATGTACACACGCTCCCAGCTGCTACAGCGGGAGGGGGGATATGTACACACGCTCCTGGCTGTTACAGCGGGGGATATGCACACACGCTCCTGGCTGCTACAGCGGGGGGGGGGATATGTACACACGCTCCCAGCTGCTACAGCGGGGGATATGCACACACGCTCCCGGCTGCTACAGCGGGGGATATGCACACACGCTCCTGGCTGCTACAGCGGGGGATATGTACACACGCTCCTGGCTGCTACAGCGGGGGATATGTACACATGCTCCCAGCTGCTACAGCGGGGGGGGGGATATGTACACATGCTCCTAGCTGCTACACCGGGGGGGGGGATATGTACACATGCTCCCAGCTGCTACAGTGGGGGGGGGATATGTGCACATGCTCCCAGCTGCTACAGCGGGGGGGGGGGGATATGTACACATGCTCCCAGCTGCTACACCGGGGGGGGATATGTACACATGCTCCCGGCTGCTACAGTGGGAGGGGGATATGTGCACATGCTCCCAGCTGCTACAGCAGCAGGAAGTGCATGTCTGCTTGTCAAGCCAACTCTATGCCATTATGCCCTCTATGTATTCTGGGCTCCGCTGTCCCGTCTGTCTGTCCAGGGTCCGTCATGGTCGGTATCACTGGGCTGTGCAGAAGGAAGTGCAGCAAATGGATCCTCCCTCTGGAGAATGAATCTGGAAGCAATATGTATTACATCACTTCCTGGTTCAAAGCTGTCATTCCACAGCTGCTGTAGCTGAGGATGAAGCTGTTCAAACACAATCTATGCTTGATCAGCTTCACTGGGGTCCATAGGTGACATTAGACCCTTGGTGTCTCCTTAAAGAGGACCCGTCAGCAGCAATATATAATCTGAGGGGCTTTTGTTAAGTTAAAAAAAAGGTATAAGAATAGAAGGGCTTGAACATGAGAGGGAGTAGCAGTACAAGCAGCAAATCAGGTTATTCACCTACATGGGACAGTTTGATAGGCCCCACTCACCTACCTGGGACAGTTTGATAGGACCCCACTCACTTATATAGGACAGTTTGACAGGACCCCATTCACTTACATAGGACAGTTTGACAGGACCCCATTCACTTACATAGGACAGTTTGACAGGACCCCATTCACTTACATAGGACAGTTTGACAGGACCCCATTCACCTACATGCAACAGTTTGACAGGACCCCATTCACCTACATGTGACAGTTTGATAGGGCTCACTCACCTACCTGGGACAGTTTGACAGGCCCCACTCACCTACCTGGGACAGTTTGACAGGACCCCATTCACTTACATAGGACAGTTTGACAGGACCCCATTCACCTACATGCAACAGTTTGACAGGACCCCATTCACCTACATGGGACAGTTTGACAGGACCCCATTCACCTACATGGGACAGTTTGACAGGAGCCCATTCACCTACATGGAACAGTTTGACAGGAGCCCATTCACCTACATGGGACAGTTTGACAGGAGCCCATTCACCTAAATGGGACAGTTTGACAGGACTCCATTCACTTACATAGGACAATTTAACAGGACCCCATTCACCTACATGTGACAGTTTGACAGGACCCCATTCACTTACATGGGACAGTTTGACAGGACCCCATTCACCTACATGGGACAGTTTGACAGGACCCCATTCACCAACATGGAACAGTTTGACAGTTTGACTTCATTCACTTACATGGGACAGTTTGGCAGGAGCCCATTCACCTACATGGGACAGTTTGACAGGACCCCATTCACCTACATGAGGACAGTTTGAGACAGTTTGACAGGACCCCATTCACATACATAGGACATTTTACATAGGACAGGACCCATTCACCTACATGTGACAGTTTGACAGGACCCCATTCACCTACATGTGACAGTTTGACAGGACCCCATTCTCCTACATGTGACAGTTTGAACAGGACCAATTCTCTACTACATGGGACAGTTTATAGGGCACAGTTTGACAGGACCCCATTCTCCTACATGGGACAGTTTGACAGTAGCCCCATTCACCTACATGGACAGTTTGACAGTACCCCATTTTGACAGGACTACACATGGGACAGTTTGACAGGACCCATTCACTTACATAGGACAGTTTGACAGTTTGACAGGACCCCATTCACCTACATGGGACAGTTTTTACAGGACCCCATTCACCTACATGGGGCAGTTTTGACAGGACCCCATTCACCTACATGGGGCAGTTTGACAAGTGGTGCCGCTTCAAACTCCCCATGTTATGCTAAAATTGCTACACTGCAGTAATGTGTACATACCCAAGCAGCACCGTGTCCACTTGTAGGTGGGCAGTAAAAATGCACATCAACCACCTGCTTTTACCGCCCCCCCAATTGTCGCCTGTGTGATAACAGCCTAAAAGCGGATCTCGTCATTTACCCTTCTATTGGGGTATTTATTGTTATCTTGCTGTTTTTGGCTGGAGTTCTGCCTTAATGATTTTTAGATTTTTACCTTCTAAATTGCTAGACTGAGGGGTGATCTTTTTTATTTCCTGGAGTACTGTAGAGTTCGATGTAGCTGAGTCCGTGTGTGTGTGTGTGGGGGGGGGGGGGGGCAGCTGCTGGTATGATTTACAGTAATTAAGAGTGATTGGAAGAAGGCGTGCGACCGAGTCATTAGAAGCCTCACACTTCCTGTTTTTCTCTCACAACATTCTCACCACGGCTTGCAGCATGCTTGAAGTGGATGCGTGCAGCTCAAGGGACCTTGCATGCATACAAGCACACACTTCTGTGCACCATCACAACTCACATTGCTAAAACAAGACCATTATGTCACATTTTAAGTACAACTCCAGACAAGTTTTTTTTCGTTGTTGTCAGTTTTGGATACAGAGGGAGTGGGTTAGAATGTCTTTTAGGTGTTTTATACTGTTTTTGTACCCATGGGGAATTTTCCCCTCATTACCTGTGTGGTCACTGAAATAGGAAGTGAGTAAAATCTGTATAGCGTGGGCACAGATAGTAATAAAAACATTTCACTGTAAAGTCTTTTTTTCATATACTTTTGGATAGGGTAGTTCATTTTTTGCTGTTTTACGCATCATTGGGAATTTTTTTCTTCATTTCCTTTCTCAGAGATGCAAAGCAAAGTTAGAGGAAATCTTTCAAAGTGAGGGGAATTCCCTTCTTAGACAGTTGTCCCCGTACGAGGTGTCCCCATTGAAAGATTTTCCCTCACCTTCTGTTCTGGGGACAGTTCTAAAATTTTGGATTTCCCTTCACTTCTCTCTCAAGGACAATGATCACGAGTACCAATAGAGGGAAGAATCTCCCCAATGGGGGGCACAGGCAACAATGAAAGCAAGACAGAGCCTAACCCTTCCCACGTTTTCCAAAACTAAACAAAATGGTTTTGACTAGAGACAGGGCCGGAGCTACAGCTAGCCGAACTAGGCAACCGCCTAGGGTGCACTGCTGCTTAGGACACAGCCATGGCTACTGGTTTTCCATACTCTCCACCAGGGGTGGGCTATGCCCCCCACAGATTTTTACAAAAAGGGGGGAAATTTGGGTAAGGTGGGAGGATTTTATGCTGGGAAGGGTAATTTGGAGGGGTTTTAGCTACAGGATGGATTTGGGGGGAATTTGTCCTAGGTGGGAGGATGTTAGGAGAGGGGATGGGGGGGGGGGTTTGTGCTAGGAGGGGGTATTGGAAGGATTTGTGCTAGAAGGGGGGATTTAGGCTGGGGAGGGGTTTGGTCAGGGAGGAATGATTTGTGCTGGGAAGTGTAATTTGGAGGGGGTTTTTGCTAGGAGGGGGGATTTGTGCTAGGAGGGGGGGGATTTAGGCTGGGGAGGGGTTTGGTCAGGGAGGAATGATTTGTGCTGGGAAGTGTAATTTGGAGGGGGTTTTGCTAGGAGGGGGGATTTGGGGGGATTTGTGCTAGGAGGGGGGGATTTAGGCTGGGGGGGGGTTTGGTCAGGGAGGAATGATTTGTGCTGGGAAGTGTAATTTAGACGGGGTTTTGCTAGGAGGGGGGATTGGTGCTAGGAGGATTTGAGGGAGAGGATTTGTGCTAGGGTGGAAAATTTGAGGGGATATGTGCTAGGAGGGGTGAAGTTTGTTTTTTTGTTTTGGGGGGGGTGCAAGTAGCTGGTCTTGGCTAGGGCACAAAATTGGATACACTTTAACTAGGGCTGGTAAAGGTGGGAACTTTACCTCTCAGGTTTCTCTATTTTGCTTGTACTGTGCCATGTGTCCCATTGAGGAGATCAGCGCTGAGCACTTCTGTTATAAACTCGTAGTCACTAACACAAGAAATTAGGGGGAAATATCGCCCCTGGGGTCACTAACAAACATTGAAATTAGGGAAATATCACCCCTGGGGTCACTAACAACATTGAAACCTGACAGAGGTTATAACCCCCCCCCCCAACCAAAAAATAAAGAACATTGGGGAACTGGAGAAAGTGCAGAGAAGGGCAACCAAACTGATAAGAGGCATGGAGGAGCTCAGCTATGAGGAAGGATTAGAGGAACTGAATTTATATCTCTCTTGAGAGAGGAGGGGGATAATATCTCCAAGGGGGGGATATGATCCATGTATAATACATAAGGGGGGATATGATCTCCATGTATAATACATAAGGGGGGGATATGATCTCCATGTAATAATACATAAGGGGGGTATATGATCTCCATGTATAATACATAAGGGGGGGATATGATCTCCATGTATCTCCAATAATACATAAGGGGGATATGATCTCCATGTATAATACATAAGGGGGGATATGATCTCCATGTATAATACATAATATGATCTCCATGGGGGGATATGATCTCCATGTATAATACATAAGGGGGATATGATCTCCATGTATAATACATAAGGGGGGATATGATCTCCATGTATAATATAATACATAAGGGGGGATGATGATCTCCATGTATAATACATAAGGGGGGATATGATCTCCATGTATAATACATAAGGGGGGGATATGATCTCCATGTATAATACATAAGGGGGATATGATCTCCATGTATAATACATAAGGGGGGATATGATCTCCATGTATAATACATAAGGGGGGATATGATCTCCATGTATAATACATAAGGGGGGATATGATCTCCATAGGGGGGGATATGATCTCCATGTATAATACATAAGGGGGGATATGATCTCCATGTATAATACATAAGGGGGGATATGATCTCCATGTATAATACATAAGGGGGGGATATGTATCACCATGTATAATACATAAGGGGGGATATGATCTCCATGTATAATACATAAGGGGGGATATGATCTCCATGTATAATACATAAGTATAATACATAAAGGGGGGATATGATCTCCATGTATAATACATAAGGGGGGATATGATCTCCATGTATAATACATAAGGGGGATATGATCTCCATGTATAATACATAAGGGGGGGATATGATCTCCATGTATAATACATAAGGGGGGGATATGATCTCCATGTATAATACATAAGGGGGGGGATATGATCACCCATGTATAATACATAAGGGGGGATATGATACTCTCCATGTATAATACATAAGGGGGGGGATATGATCACCATGTATAATACATAAGGGGGGGGGGATATGAACTCCATGTATAATACATAAGGGGGGATATGATCTCCATGTATAATACATAAGGGGGATATGATCTCCCATGTATAAATACATCAGTGGTTAATATAGTGAACTTGGTGTAGAGCTATTCACCCTGAGGTCATTACAGAGGACAAGGGGGCACTCTTTACGTCTGGAGGAAATAATCGCCAAATACGGAAAGGTTTCTTCACAGTGAGAGCTGTGAAAATGTGGTATAGACTCCCTCAAGAGTTGATTCTGGCCAACTCAGTGGATTGCTTTAAAAAAGTCCTGGATTCTTTCTTGGATACACAGAATATAACTGGATATAACATTTATAGGTAAAGTTCATGCAGGAAATATCCGATTGCCTCTTGGGGGATGAGGAAGCTATATTTTCCCCTGCAGGAGCAAATTGGCTCATGCTTTGCTGGTTTTTTTTTGCCTTCCTCTGGATCAACTGTGGGTGTAATTATAACTTTTTTTTTTTTGGTTGAACTGGATGGACTTTGGTCTTAATTTTCATCCAGACTAACTATGTAACTATGTAAGAGCTGGATACATTCCTAAATGCACATAAAATAACTGGATATTAACATTAATAGGTAATAACACCAGAGATTGTTGATCATGGGAGTATCCAATTGTCCCCTAGAGGATCAGGAAGGAAAATTTCCCCATCCCAAAGCTAATTGGACCATGTTTCATAGAGGTTTTTTTTTGCCTTCCTTTGGATCAACTGTGGGTGTAGGTTTGTGTATATGTAGGTTTTATATTTTATCTTTTGGTTGACCTAGATGGAGTAATGTCTTTTTTCAGCCTATGTAACTATGTACTTATGGCCACATTTAAAAAATAGCACTACTCAAACATCTCCTGTTTGTCCTTTTGTCAGTTCTCATTCCACAGTGGGTTCCAGCCCCTCTGGGACCATGTTTCACTCCGCGGAACAATCTCGATAGACAAATTAGGGGGCGCACACCACTCATACCAACCACATCCACTGGTAAGCCAAGAGAGGCTTCAGCTACAGTCCTCACATCTTGGCCACACCCGTCGGACACATATCACCCTGATTGGGCTTAGCTGTAGATGTGGCCACCTCTATGAATAAACCCTGTCAGAGTGAAATGCGTCAGCGGGCATCCTCAGAATTCAGGGACTGTAGCATAAGCCTCTATTAACTAAAGTTGGGTTTTATATTGGAATTAAACTTTATAAATTGCTAGGAGGTAGGGATATTTAGCAGACGAGACAAAGTCTTCTCCTAATTAAAAGGTATGCGCTAATAACTAACTTATACAAAGGTGTATATCATCATTCAAAAACATTTAGTGTTTAAAATAAATAATTATAGTGTCCAAACATAAATTAGTGTCCAAAAAATATATATATATATCTTCAGTGACTTGAACCAATTGTGAAAAATCCACCACCAAAGGAGATTAAATGAACTCACCAGAGCTAATGGCTGGTCAGATTATAAACCAGCAACAGCGCTTGTCCTCTGGGAGCAATGAACCCGATGTCCACATAGATATGGTGATGTTTCAGATAATAATAATCACAGACAAACAACTTTGCAGCCCAAGCTCTTATGATGAACTTCTCCACTCTTTCTCATACCTCCATGAGAGCATGCAGTACACTCAGGGACAAAAAAGAGAACATAATGGTGCAATACGTTTTTTTCATCTCTTTAATAAAAAAGGTAGAAGGAAACTCACAAACAAGGTGTCCAACAGACACCAGCTTCAATCGCAAAAACAAGGTGAGATACAGTTACCGCTCACCGCGGATCTCTCCCATACAGCACAGAACAACAAGGCTCTCTAACGTCCGCATCGAGTATGCCACGCCCAACCGGTTTCGTCACACCGACGTCATCAAGGGGCGGTGAAATGACGTCGGTGTGACGAAACCGGTTGGGCGTGGCATACTCGATGCGGACGTTAGAGAGCCTTGCTGGTCTGTGCTGTATGGGAGAGATCCGCGGTGAGCAGTAACTGTATCTCACCTTGTTTTTGCGATTGAAGCCGGTGTCTGTTGGACACCTTGTTTGTGAGTTTCCTTCTACCTTTTTTATTAAAGAGATTGATGAAAAAAACGTATTGCACCATTATGTTCTCTTTTTTGTCCCTGAGTGTACTGCATGCTCTCATGGAGGTATGAGAAAGAGTGGAGAAGTTCATCGTAAGAGCTTGGGCTGCAAAGTTGTTTGTCTGTGATCATTATTATCTGGAAGTATCTGAAACATCACCATATCTATGTGGACATCGGGTTCATTGCTCCCAGAGGACAAGCGCTGTTGCTGGTTTATAATCTGACCAGCCATTAGCTCTGGTGAGTTCATTTAATCTCCTTTGGTGGTGGATTATTCACAATTGGTTCAAGTCACTGAAGATATATATATTTTTGTTTTGGACACTAATTTATGTTTGGACACTATAATTATTTATTTTAAACACTAAATGTTTTTGGATGATGATATACACCTTTGTATAAGTTTGTTATGAGCGCATACCTTTTAATTAGGATTATTGTTGCCAAAATTTATTTTGGGTGGGATATGCTGCTGACACTTTGGTGTTTTTTGTAAGTGGCGCTTTTTTCTTTTTTAATTTGGTATTGAGACAAAGTCTTCTGCCAAAAAAAAAACAACTTCCCTTTTCCAACTTCACGATTCTCAAGAACTGAATTTTTTTATTTTTGGTTCAGACTTCATTCAGATATCACATAGTGAGGAGGAGAAGTGACCACACACACAAAACAAAACAACTGTAACATTGCCACAGTTACAAAGTAATTAATGAAGACACTGGTGCAGCCTATCTCAATACTTTAATATGGAAAACCCTTGAAATAAAGGTCTCAGGGAACCCTGATAACAGTTACTATATCTATTATTTTTAGATTTAACAAGGAGAATAAATATTATTATTATTATTATTATTATCAATAATAATAATAACCAGAAAACAAAAAATAATGGTGTGGGGGTTCCCCCATAATTCATTCCAGGAACTCCATGAAAAAATTAAGAAAAAAACATTAGCACCAGCCCTTATCCAAGAATGCAGCCAGATAAGCATTGCGGAGCAAACATGCCACCCGCTCCTCCTGAACCATAACAGAAAGGCATAAAAAATGCCTTCAGTCTGATGGCCAGCATCTTTCAACCCACTTCCTCTGAGCCCAGGTCATCTTGGACCTGCCCCCCAGCCTGTGTTTGGACAGTGAAAGGTGAAGCAGCACAGTAATCAACTCAACACTCTGGGGTTTATTTACTAAAGCCGGAGAGTGCAAAGTCAGGTTCACTTCTGTAGACAAACCAATCAGCTTCTAAGGCTGGTCATACACTATACAATTTTCTGTCCAATTTCTGCTCAATTTCCTTTAGATTTATCTTCAACTATGTAGTGCAAGAGCCTGCCTAATTGGATACAATTGTTGTTAGGTTTGACCTCCTATTATTATATGGTTTTTGGTAAATCTAAACCAAAAATCACAAGTAAAATTGTATTATGTATGGCCAGTCTTACCTCAGCTTGTTCAATTAGTTTTGGCAATAAAACCTGGAAGCTGATTGGTTTCTCTGCAGAAGTGAGCCTGATTTTGCACTCTCCGGCTTTAGTAAATAAACCCTTCTGTCACTCTGCTTTCACTTTTTACCAGCATGCATCTTGTCAGCGCATGAACTGATTGGCTCCTTGTCAGGGGCGGACTGACCATTTGGAAACTCGGGCACTGCCCGGGGCTCGGGGTCAGTAGGGGGTCCCATGAGATGCCCCTGGTACCTTTTTCATAGGCTTTTTTGAGTTTGGGCAAGGACCAGGGGCCCCATGATCCCCTATTGCCTGGGGGCCCCATGAGTTGTCAATCTGCTTGGTAGGGGGCCCCATGAGATGCCCCTGGTACCTTTTTCATAGGCTTTTTTGAGTTTGGGCAAGGACACAGGGGCCCCATGATCCCGTATTGCCCGGGGGCCCCATGAGTTGTCAGTCCACCCCTGCTCCTTGTACTGCTTCTTCCTCTCACACTCCAGCCCTGCTGTATGGGGACTCATACTACGTCACTTTCATATACTTATGCTTCTTGAATTTAAAAAAAGAAGTACATTTCATTATGTTTTATAGATTACAGACCTGCATCAGTTTGTCTTTTATTTGCCTAGAGCTCGGCTTTGGATAATCAAGGCAGAGCCATAATAACAGATTAAGAATGCAGATTCCAATCGCTTTTTATGGTTCTCTTTAAATTCAAATGCTTTGCGGAGTTCTGCTTTAAATAAGAGCTAGAGATCCGCTCATGGGAGTCACAATGTACAAACAACGTTGGCTCATCTTTTCTGACCTAATCGGCTCTGCGCGGGAAATCTGCAACCTTCTCACATCTCACCAAACCATGCTTCTAATCTGAATACAACATATCAATACACATTTCTCCTCCTACTCTTCCTTTACAGGCCATCAGAGGCAGCGGTTCAGGCATCATATGCCGTGACAATCATTGAGTCATTGTGGCGTTGTTTCCTAGTATGTCTGCGTGTTACATAAGTAACGGGGGTAGCATAACACCACAGGAAATATATGGGGAAAACAGATAGCGGAGTGCGTGGCCATTCATCCATAGAATACTAGATAATGGCCCTACAATGACATCATGCATGTGTTGCAGCAGTTGGGGACAGGTCCCTGTGCTACTCACTCTGGAGCAGTGCCGCGCAGACCAGTGGCTTTGATCCCCATGTGGATCTCATCTCTGCTTGACATGACTCCCAGCAGCCTCTCTGCAGACTATTATTATTATTATACAGGATTTATATAGCGCCAATAGTTTGCTCAGCGCTTTACATTATAATGGGAGACAGTACACGAGACAGTACAGTAACAATACAATACACGAGGGGTTCAAGGGCCCTGCTCCTTGGAGCTTACAATCTAGGAGGGAGGGGATAGTGGTACGGGAGGAAATAGCTGTGGAGGATGGAGTAGTAGGAAGAGTGGAGGAGTTCAGTAATTAGCTGAGGGCGAGGTAGGCTTCCCTGAAGAGATAGGTTTTCAGGGTGCGCCTAAAGGTGAGGAGAGTAGGTGATAGTCTGATGGATTGGGGTAGGGAGTTCCAGAGGATTGGGGAAGCCCTGGAGAAGTCCTGGAGATGGGCATGGGAGGAGGAGACCAGGGATCTAGAGAGTAGGAGGTCTTGTGAGGAGTGGAGAGTACGTTTTGGGTGGTATTTGGATATCAGGTCGGTGATGTAGTTTGGGGCAGTATGGTGGACGGCTTTGTACCTCAATGTTAGCATGTTGAATTTTATCCGTTGGGCAATTGGAAGCCAGTGGAGGGATTGGCAGAGGGGGGTGGCAGATACGGAGCGGTTTGTAAGGTGGATGAGTCTGGCCATAGTATTCAGGATAGACTGAAGCGGGGATAGCCTGCGGTGAGGTAAGCCGATGAGGAGGGAGTTACAGTAGTCGAGGCGTGAAATAATAAGGGAGTGAATGAGTTGCTTAGTGGTTTCCGGGGTTAGGAACGGACATATTTTGGAGATGTTGTGGAGGTGAAGTCCAAGCAGCTGCTACATTGTACACGTTTTAGGCTTCATGTACGTAGGAGTATTATCAGGTGGTGAATATCATGTGAAAGAAAAATCAGGCACAGGGGCGGACTGACCATTTGGAAACTCGGGCATTGCCCGAGGGCCCGGGGTCAATAGGGGGCCCCATGAGATGCCCCTGGTACCTTTTTCATAGGCTTTTTTGAATTTGGGCAAGGACACAGGGGCCCCATGATCCACTATTGCCCAGGAGCCCCATGAGTTGTCAGTCCACCCCTGATCAGGCATAATGCTTGTTTTGGGAAGTAATTACATCCATTGTTATTGCGTTTAGAAACGTATGAGTGCAAACTCATTCTGCTGGCCAAAACATTAATTTTTTTTCAGCCACTGGAATTAATTTAGGCACTATAGTGCACTCATTTCTCAGTTCCTCACCGAATGCAAGTTTGGGGCATTTTTATGCCCCTGAAGGCTGCTCGAAATCATGAATCGAAATGCCACAATGTGCATTATTATTATTATTATTATTACTACGAGTTTATATAGCGCCAAAGGGTTTGCTCAGCGCTGTACAATAGGGGGGACAATACATGGCACAGTACAACAACAACAAACAACGTACGAGGGGTAAGAGGGCCCTACTCTTACGAGCTTACAATCTAGGAGGGAGGGGGATGTATAGACACATTGGGGGAGATTTACTAAAACTGGAGCACACAGGATCTGGTGCAGCCAGGGGCGGACTGACCATTGGAAACTCGGGCACTGCCCGAGGGCCTGGGGTCAGTAGGGGGCCCCATGAGATGCCCCTGGTACCTTTTTCATAGGCTTTTTTTGAGTTTGGGCAAGGACACAGGGGCCCCATGATCCCCTACTGCCCAGGGGCCCCATAAGTTGTCAGTCCGCCCCTGGGTGTGCATGATGTAAGCTCCCAGGATCAGGGCCCTCCTAACCCTCTTGTATTGAACTGTATTGTTGCTGTATTGTCTCCTGTTATATTGTAAAGCGCTGAGCAATTTGTTGGCACCATATAAATCCTGTATAATAATAATAATAATAATAAATAATAATAATAAATCCGGTATAATAATAATAATAATAGTCAATCAGCTTCTAACTTCAGCTTGTTCAGGCAACCTTTGACAATAAAACCTGGAAGCTGATTGGTTTCTAGGCAGAGATGCACCAGATTTTGCACTTTCCAGTTTTAGTAAATCTCCCCCATTGGCTGAAATGGAGCTGCATTCAGAGGCCAAAAACAAAAAAGTTCTTTAAAAGTGGCATTTTTTCTTAAAGGGAAACACCACTCTTGTTTTTATATATATAAATATATATATATATATATATATATACACTGTATATATATATATATAAAATGGTTCCTCAAACCATTCTTAAATTCACCATACCAGACCACCTTCTTCCTGTGGTCCAGTTCTGATGCTCACGTGCCAATTGTATGTAATTTTTTGTACTGTGGACACGGGTCAGCATGTACACCCTGGTGGTCTGTGATGCGCTGTATGTTCTAATACTCAACAAACTGCAATGCACTGTGTGTTCTGTCACCTTTTTTTTTATAGGAACCGGCATTAAAGGATAAGGAAGCTTTAAAAAAAAAAAAAAAAAAAAATCCCCATGTTTTTGCAGGTAAAAAAAATGAAAATTTACTTTTTTTTTGGAGCATGTAAAGAATTGCACCAGCAATCAGCAGTTTGCTGGTGCAATGCAGGTCTCCTGCAGACCGTCATTGTAATCTGTGCTCGTACCTCATACAGGCAGCAGTTTTACTCTGACAGGAAAACTCAATAAACTACCACAGCGCTTGGTAGTTCATTAGATACTGCAAGTCGACATCCACTGATTATGTCAGTACTTGTAGTTCATTCATTCATAGAACTCTGTGAATGAATGTCGTGGCCAGGTGGGCTGCACAATTTTCAAAAAGTGACAGCTAATATGGGGAATTTCTCCCCATACTGCTGTCACAGGGAGAGAGGGCATTGGGCAGCAGCTGCAGCATGTTACATGTTCCCAAAGGTGAACTTACCCTTTAACTTTTTCAGCAATTTGAGCTATAGTAGGTTTTCTATAGGATTGGACTACACAGGCCAGCCTTCACTCCCCATGTGCATCAATGAGCCTTGTTCATGATCCTGTCGCAGGTTTGCTGGCTTTCCTTCCTTGGACTACTTTTAGTCAGTCATGACCACTGCAGGCCGGGAACATCTCACAAGAGCTGCAGTTTTGGAGTTCCTCTGACCCAGTCATCTAATCACTACTATTTGGGAACCTCGGTTCCCAGTATGGTTGCGATTTCCAGTGCGGGCGGTGTACCATTTGAATTAATGGCACCCGCCGGCTGGTCCCGCATTCCTCTGTGGGGGTGGTAAGGCTGCACAGATTTTTGTGCGGATCCGCAGTGGCACCACCCACACAGATGTGAACCAGGGGTTACACAGCTTTGGAGGCTTCAAATGAACTAAAAGCATAACAGGTGCACCAGACTTTAAATGAAATACATGGAAGGGGGGCATACTGAGAACTTCCAATAAATTTAGACTTTCAGTGGATATTCAGGGCCAGTTCACACTGACTTGTGCTAAAATGCATGTACATTTCCATCCATTTTAGTAGCGTTTTAAGTCTCGCTGATATCCGTTAACATACATTTTGATATCTGTTGACATACATTTTGATGTCCGTTGACATACATTTTGATGTCCGTTGACATACATTTTGATGTCCGTTGACATACATTTTGATATCCGCTGACATACATTTTGATGTCCGTTGACATAGATTTTGATGTCCGTTGACATACATTTTGATATCCGTTGACATACATTTTGATATCCGTTGACATACATTTTGATGTCCGTTGACATACATTTTGATGTCCGTTGAAATACATTTTGATGTTTGTTGACATACATTTTGATGTCCGTTGACATACATTTTCCGTTGTATCCGTTGACATACATTTTCCGTTGTATCAGTTGACATACATTTTGTCCGTTGTATCCATTTTGATATACGTTGACATACATTTTCCATTGTATCCAGTTGACATACATTTTGATGTCCGTTGACATACATTTTGATGTCCGTTGACATACATTTTGATGTCCATTGACATACATTTTGATGTCTGTTGATTACATTTTGATGTTTGTTGACATACATTTTGATGTCCGTTGACATACATTTTTGTTGTATCCGTTGACATACATTTTGATGTATCCGTTGACATACATTTTCCGATGTATCCGTTGACATACATTTTCCGTTGTATCCGTTGACATACATTTTCCGTTGTATCCGTTGACATACATTTTGATATACGTTGACATACATTTTTCATTGTATCCATTGCATACATTTTGATGTCCGTTTACATACATTTTGATATCCGTTGACATACATTTTCCATTGTATTCGTTGACATACATTTTGATGTCCGTTTACATACATTTTGATGTCCGTTTACATACATTTTCCGTTGTATCCGTTGACATACATTTTGATGTCCGTTTTGAGTAGATACATTTTTATATCCGTTGACATACATTTTCCATTGTATCCATTGACATACATTTTGATGTCTGTTGACATACATTTTAGCTCAACGCACTGCAATGTATGGTGTGAATAGGACTCATTGGAAATTATTGTTTTTCAGATGTCCTTCCATTGATCTGCATTTTACAGCTGCACTAAACTGCACTGGTGTGAATTGACGCTAACATTTTCAAGAATACAAGTAGTATCTATCAGAGCAATAATATGTTCTCAAGAGAAATAGTCAAGATGCATTTCATTCATTTTATTACATATTTGATTTGTGGGTGTTAATATAAGAAGAAACTTAGTGGTGCATATCTATAATGTCTGGATATACAACTTCTCCTAAACAGTAAACATAATTTCCTGCTGCTGGAGTTATTTATAATCAATCGTCCATTGAGTCATGCCATTTCCAATTTCAATATGATCATCGAATGTAGCCAATGGATAATCCAGGCTTAACCCCTTAATGCCTGAAAGTAGAACAAACTCTACTGCCTAAATGCAGTTTTGCAACTTTGACGTGTTAGTAAAATTGTACATATCATTGCAACTACTTGGTGCCTCTGAGTGAATTAAACTGTTTTTTTTCAGGATAAATTGGGCCACAGTTTGGTGATAAATGGTAATGGATATCCCCTGCTTCTTTTTATCAAAGGATAAAAAAATATATCTGTATATTACTATATAACCACAATCAAAAAACAAACCCAAAATAAATCCTCCTATTTCTGATGTTCGAGGTGATACCCTATATACTGTATGTATAATTTTTGTTGTTTGTACCCATAGTAGGGCTGAATATAATAGGGAGTTATGTGTTTTTTTTGTATTCTACTTAACCTCCCTAGCGGTATGATTCTTTCAGATTTTTTGTGCTGAAAGCGGTACATTTTTTTGCATGGAAATATGTAGTTTTTTATTGTAGGCTGTAATTTTTAGGAATAACTCACTGAAATCTGTCCGAACAAGAGTCTAGTAAACATCCCGGGTATGATAAAATTTGAAACACGCAATCATAAATTATAATTTAATAAATAATCATAAAAAATAATAAAATAATAATAATAAATTTAATTCAATAATATAATCAAACCAAAAACACTGAAATTTGAAATACAGAGGAAAATTCGCATATCGCTGAGCAAAGTCGCAAAATCGTTTTCAGTATCTGATGACGAATTTCCCCCACGAATCATTATCACTCAATTCTGCAAGTGATTCTGATTTACTATCGCTGTTCTCTAGCCGTCTAAAACCGCTTTTGACGTAAAGGGACGCTTTTTGGACGCCATGGACTTTTCTAAGTTTCCAGGCAGAAAGAACAGTCAAAATGCAGGCAGGGCGCCGGACAAAGCAGTAGGGACAAAATGTATGTGAAATGCATTGAAACAGCAATGTTTTTACTATATAATAATCATTTTTAAAAAATGACATTTTTTAAAAATGTCAAATTTGCCGCCGGTTCCGGCGCCCGTACCCGACGTCACAGGGACCGGAACACGGAAGCCGGATGCCGGCATCGGCCGGAGGAGATGGCCAGGGACGCTGCAGGGGACACATCGTGGGAGCGAAGGACAAGGTAAGTGCTGCAGGGACTCCCTGAGCAACGCCGCATGGTAAGCCCGAGTGTAGCTCAGGGTTACCGTTCTTGGTACTCAAATTTTACCCCGAGCTACACTCGGGAATACCACCAGGGAGGTTAAAACACACAGACATTAAGTTAAGGTTTTTTTTTTAATCCTACCTAATACATACTGGAACTGACCTTTGACTCTCGCCTTGACCCAACCTTGATTTTTATGCCCTTATTTAACTACAAGGATTAGACAAAAATATGGAAACACTACATGTTTCGCATTGAAAATGGAAGTGACGTAATATTCTTTTGCTTCTGCTGTGTGATGAGACACCTAGCTAACAGTTGGGAAGCCTCACTTTCGTCATTCAATGTATGCACTGCTAGTAACACGGAGTCATGTTACTAAGCTTTAAAGAGGGCAAACTGTTGGTGCTACTTAGCTGGAGCTTCTGTGATTAAGTTTGCCAATGTATTTGCTGTGTCGCAATTTACAATATCAAAGGTTATGATGATATATACAGTTTCTGAGAAAATGTCGTCTGATAAGCATGAGCATGGTTGACATGGTCAACTGACCGAAAGAGATTAAAGGACATTGAGCAGGATTGTGACCCAGAATAAGAAAACAACTGCTGCAAGAGTGACTGCAGAGCTCAATCTCAGTCTTCATAGTACTGAGATTGAGCTCTGCAGTCACTTTTGTATGGATTCTCAGTGTGCCAGTCTAGCTACCTCCCTGGGAGTAACTGGCAGACGCTACGCCAATGCCTTCCCACACACCCCAAAATGCAGAGTCTATATATTGGTAAAGAGGACTTTTCCCCTAAGTTACCTTATGCAGTATAATTTGTATCAGTTGCATTCCACACTATATACTTTATTAGTTTCCTTATGACAAGAAACCAGCTTTACACAACACTCTCACAGTTTTATTTCTCAGTATTGCTGGTGTTTGCATTGTAATTACGCTGAAAAGGGGAAGAGAAACTTTGCTTTCCTGTAAATGTATAACTTTTACAGTACTGTTTAAAATGAAAGCCTAATTTAAAGTCAGCATAGGAGTGTGCATGCAGTACGGAATCAGAACATTGTCTATGGAAATGATTACATCACATATGTCTATGTACATCTCTGTCTGGGGTAATTGGCTTCCACTCGTCTTTGTCCTTCTAGAACTAAAATGGAATATACTATCTATCTATCTACAGTGAAGGAAATAAGTATTTGATCCCCTGCTGATTTTGAATGTTTGCCACTCACAAAGAGATGATCGGTCTAAAAATCGAAAGGTAGGTGTATTGTAACACTGAGAGACAGAATAGCAACAACAAATTCCAAAGAAATGCACGTCTAACAAATGATGCACTGATTTGCATGTTCATGAGGGAAATAAGTATTTGATCCCCTATCATTCAGCAGGATTTCTGGCTACCAGGTGTCTTCCATACAGGTAACAAGCTGAGAATTAGAAGCAGTCTCTTAAAGGGAGTGCTGCTAATCTCATTTTGTTACCTGTATAAGACACCTGTCCACAGGAGCAATCAAACCATCAGATTCCAAACTCTCCACCATGGCAAAAACCACAGACCTGTCAAGGATGTCAGGGACAAGACTGTAGACCTACACAAGGCTGGACTGGGCTACAAAACTATCGCCAAGCAGCTTGCTGAGAAGGTGACAACAGTTGGTGCAATCATTCGCAAATGGAAGAAACATATTTTCTTCATTGTATCTATCTATCTACATATATATATATATATATATACACACACACACACACATACAAGTTTAGTATATATATATAATTTATTTATTTATATTCTTTAAGTCTAAAACAAAATTTAGTTATATAAATATATAAGGAAACGTTTGGGGCCATAAAAAAGTCCAAACATTTATTCTCACTTTCATGCTGTCTCCCTTCGGCTCTAAACCTTAGAACTGAGCGATCACATGGCCACTGATCGCTCAGTCCTTGACCAGCTCTGAGCATCAGACAGTCACTGTCAGTCACCGCTCTCTTCTCTGTCCCTCCAGCGCTCACTGGTGCCCTGGGCTGGAGGGGGGGGGGCGGGAGCATGGGCGGACTGACCATTTGGAAACTCGGGCACTGCCCGAGGGCCCGGGGTCAGTAGGGGGCCCCATGAGATGCCCCTGGTACATTTTTCATAGGCTTTTTTGAGTTTGGGCAAGGACACAGGGGCCCCAGGATCCCCTATTGCCCGGGGGCCCCATGAGTTGTCAGTCCACCCCTGGGCGGGAACAGCTGGTTTAGGCTGCCAGTGGTGTGATGAGAGGGCGGACCAGCTGTTGATCAGGCACCTGGGGGAATCCCAACAATATGGTCGGGATCCTTACAAAGTCTGGAGCATCACTGTGATGTCAGCTGACAGTGAGCTCACAGGAGAGCCCTCCTGTAACTGAGAAGAAAAGTATGGCCAAAAACTAAACCAAAAACATTTTTTTTTTTTTTTCTCTACAGCTTTAGTTTCATTACTTACCTGTACTTCGGTATGTCCTACTATGTGCAGGCTGCTGGATTCTGTAGAAATCTTCACTGCAGGACTGCCCTGTCCTCTTCCTGCTTCTGAATTATTGTTATTAGGGGGTGGAATCCTGTGACTTATCAGACTCTTCCCCATTCACAGACTATGCTACAGGGAGTGTAATCAGTGAAAGAATGTTTCTCAATGGAGGAGTGGGCAGGAGGGAACCTCCTGGCATAACAAAGAAAAATACCTCTGCAGTGGAGCCCACAATGAAAGCTTTATATGTTCGTTAAGCCAGGGGATTATTACTTACCTTCTCCTTGCTCCAACATGTTTCCTGGATCCATGTTACTGCTCCAGGCTAGTGCAGCCTTCTCAGTAAGCTGCCCCCGTCCATAATCGCACTCCTACATCCGACAGGTACAATTATTATTATTATTTATTATTATACAGTATTTATAAAGCGCCAACAGTTCGCTCAGCGCTGTACATTACAATGGGAGACAATACATGAGACAGTACAATAACAATACAATGTGATACACGAGGGGTTCAAGGGCCCTGCTCCTTGGAGCTTACAATCTAGGAGGGAGGGGATAGTGGTACGGGAGGAATAGCTGTGGGGGATGGAGTGGTAGGAACAGTGGAGGAGATCGGCGATTAGCAGAGGGCGGGGTAGGCTTCCCTGAAGAGGTGGGTTTTCAGGGTGCGCCTAAAGGAGAGGAGAGTAGGTGATAGTCCGATGGATTGGGGTAGGGAGTTCCAGAGGATGGGTGAAGCCCTGGAGAAGTCCTGGAGGCGGACATGGGAGGAGGTGACCAGGGAACTAGAGAGAAGGAGGTCTTGTGAGGAGCGGAGAGTACGTTTTGGGTGTTATTTGGATATCAGGTCGGTGATGTAGTTTGGGGCAGTATTATGGACAGCTTTGTACAAATTTACAGAGCTGGACGGTGTGATGAATGGTAATTAATGCTTAGGGCAGTATGCACCCACTGATCAATACCTGGAATGCAAAGAAATGGCAACCGCCCCAACTTATAACTGGCCTTTGCAGCAAAGGAGCACATGGGAGGGAGATGCACTTCAAAACAACAACAAAGAAAAATTCCCAGCTTACTTACCAGCCAGCCTGCAACAAACCAAATTGTCCTGATAGTTCATGTTAAAACCAGAGGTTTAGTTTGCACACATCTGCAAATACACGTGTAAGCTGCAGGACCACTAACCGGAACACAGACTGCTTGCCTTCCAGGCATTCATCCCATTCATCCCTGGGCACACACTGCCCTAAACGTTATTACCATTCAGTGCACCATTCAGCCGCAGCAGCTTCATCCTCTCATTGAGTTTTAGAGGCTGCTGGGAACAGCGCTGGATGATGCACCTGTGCCTTCCGTCCACATCAAAGCGATGGCTCAGTCCTCAAGACCCCCCCTTTCCCAGACGTCTGTGTTAACGAACCCTTAGTCACTGTACGTTCCTGTAATTATGAAGAATAGACAAAATTGAAGGACCCCCCCCCCCCCCACACACACAAAACACACTCTCTTGGGAGCTCGGAAGCAACAAATGCAGCATCCAGCCCTGTTACAGGCAGCCTGCCAAAATCTATGGTAGGCTGCAACTGGATGGGATGAACCCTGTACTGAGTGGTACCGGCATTCGGGGCCCTGTCCGTCCAAAGAAGAGGGTTCAGGATGCAGGGATTGTGCGTTCACAACAGGTGGTCTGCAGCAGGGCTGGACACCGTACCTGTCCCTCTGGGGCACCCTCAAAGCACTGGGACGGGTGTACTCAGGGGCGGACTGACCATTTGGAAACTTGGGCACTGCCCGAGGGCCTGAGGTCAGTAGGGGGCCCCATGAGATGCCCCTGGTACCTTTTTCATAGGCTTTTTTGAGTTTGGGCAAGGACACAGGGGCCCCATGATCCCCTATTGCCCGGAGGCCCCATGAGTTGTCAGTCCGCCCCTGGGTGTAATAAATGGCCCAGTGAGTAAGGGGCCTTAGTGCTGGCCATCTATTTCACAGGTGTCAAACACAAAGCCCAAATCCGGCCCTCCAGGCCATTTCATGTGGCCCTTGCACCTTCCTGCAGGTACCCCCTTGTCTCAGCCCCCACCTTGTCTCAGCAGTTGGCAGCAGAGAGGAGAACAGAACTCCTCTGCCAAATCCTGCACCTCTCAGTGCAGCTGCAGCATCCTCTTATCTCCCTGCAGCACCCCCTCATCTCCGCCTGGTCTCAGCATTCAGCAGACTCTGGTAACTGATTCCACTCCTCCTCTGGTCCTCCTCCAAACCCTGGACTTTCTGCTTTCCAGCTCTGCCCCCCCAAAAGGGGGTGCACAGTGATGTTAGGGAGGGTGTGGGATTCTTGACATCTGATGTAATGGAGGGTGGGGTGCTCTGGACATCTAGTCTTACAGATACAACCCACCCTTTGAGGGCCACCATAATGCTGATACAGCCCGCGATGAAATGGGATTTGACACCCCTGATCTATTTGCAAACTCCAAACTAAAGACATTTTGTTTTGTCAGACTTGACATGCTGGAACTTGTAGTCCCTGAAATGAATTGCACAGTAAACAGGGCTGATTAGTCAGAAGCTGGTGACTAGGTGGGCAGATGAGACATGAAAGATTCCTGTTAGTACATGGTCATTTATAGAGAAAAGCCTACAGCTGGCCCTACAGATAAGACCCATTCTGTGATGATCTCAGCCCAAAGTCTTCACATTTACTCAGCATGTCTATCAGAAGACACCATTCCCGCAGAGTCTATGTATATTGAACTGTAAAGAAAGCCGGCTGTAAGATACAATGCAATACATGGGATGCCCATCACCGATTTCTCCTGCCTGGCTATCATGCTGGGCCAATAGCTTCTGTGCTTTCTGAGTTAGTAACCCGGAACTAGCATGCAGACCCCATGTTCTGGTTTCACTTGCTGCATGCTTATTCTGAGCCAGTAACTCAGAATGTGTTGGTGAAGCATCAGTCATCTTACTTCCCCTCATCAGAGAAGGGCTGAGGGGTAGGCAGAAGAAGTGACGGAAGGCAGGAGGATGGAAGGCAGGAGGAGGGTGCAAAAAGGGCAGGTGGGGGAGGCTTTTTGCCTTGGGTGCTAAAGAACTTCGTCTTGGCACTGCCCCTCACTTCCTATCCTGGTGAGCGGGGGGGGGGGGGGGGGGGGGGTGAGAGGGACAGCAAGTGATGGGAAATATCTATAAATGGGGACATGCACAGCAACGCAAACCCTGCTCCTAAGCAATCGCTACTTTGTTTTGTAAAGTGAAAGGTCTAACGCACACCTGCTGATTTACGTCTTCAGTCCCGTCACGGCCGGCAGACCAGTCCTTTGTTAAGCACTGCAATGTAGTGGTTATATCTAGCAGCACCAATGTTGGCTTTCCAGTAGAAGAGACCAAGTGGCTTTACAGCCACCTAGTCACTTTTGAAGTGCTTGGAAGGGCCCCCCTCCTTGCTGCTGTTCCAGGGCTCTCCTATTCCACTGGGTTCCAAATGGGTATTTTTTTATATTTTTTTTGTGTGCAGTAAAGTAAGGAGCCTAGCCACGACATCTATCTTTTACATTGTAAGTATCCTACTGCAACGATGTGACCAGGGGCGGACTGACTACTCATGGGGCCCCCGGGCAATAGGGGATCATGGGGCCCCTGTGTCCTTGCCCAAACTCAAAAAAGCCTATGAAAAAAGTACCAGGGGCATCTCATGGGGCCCCCTACTGACCCCAGGCCCACGGGCAGTGCCCGAGTTTCCAAATGGTCAGTCCGCCCCTGGATGTGACTTTGTTTTGTTCCATCTTTATGGTGTGTGTATACCTTGAGAGTGACTTTGACGTACTGAGGGAATTATGGAGAGTGGTGGAGAGCGGTGGAGAGTGGTGGAGAGTGGTGGAGAGCGGTGGAGAGCGGTGGAGAGCGGTGGAGAGCGGGGGAGAGAGGGGAGGTGGTGGAGGGGGTGGTGGGAGAGTGGTGGAGCGGTGGAGAGCGGTGATTTATATTACCACATGTACTGAGGACCTCCTTTCATACAGAGGTTATTTTTTTCTGGTAATAGGCCTGTGCACAGGGTGGGGAGCACCTGGGTGAGCACAACAGTGCAGTGGATCTGTCACCTCACCACTTTTTGACATAAACTTTTTTGGCTTAGACTCTTATGACTATTGATTTCTTGTATCACTTAGTTTATTTATTTACTTGTTTTGAATATTTTTGGATATTAACTCCTTGTCGTCGAGCATACGCAAATATGCGGCCTCTCAGCAGCTGAGCCTTGGCATTGAGAGGCCACATATTTGCGTACCCGATGTAAACAAAACAGGTGCCCTACGTTCTCCCACCACATTTACCGGCGCCTCATTGAAAGGTCCCGATTGCTGGTTTCCGATCACGTGACTGCCGTGACAAGCCTAAACCCCACCTCCCTGTGTCACAAACCCCTTAAAGGGCTGGAAGGCGCCCGGCACCAAGGGGTTGAAGTGGTTGTAAATCTCAGACATTAAATATTAACAAAGCATATCCCTCTATAGTGTGTACTTGTCTCAGTTGTCCTTTCTGTCTGCTTTCTTCCTCTGCTATTAGCATGAATCATGTGTGACAAGTCTTCCTGACAACAAGAGAAAAATGGTGACAGGGAAGGGACCTCTAGCAGATTGACAACCTCAGCTCTGCTCCTGTAAGTTGTGTGAAGGGGGGACGTGTCTCTGTCCTCCAATCAGATGTGTTTTGCAGAGTGTAATTTCAGCTTTCTGCCCTCTTTTTTATGACAGCTCAGACAAGCTTTATAAATTCAAACATTTGAATGAATGTATAGAAGAGAAGACTGTGGAGAAACAATACAACCTATATAGGAGGCTTTGTTCACCTCTATGTATCACCTGAGGCCAGTCACCTCACTGAGTATATGTGCGGGTTTACAAAAACTTTAATTGTCACTTGGAAGACAGTATTAATTTAAAGGGACAGCACACTTTTTTATGCATTTATATACTGTTGGGGGGTTTATAAGTTGTTTTCTACCAAACAAAATGTGATTTACCATGTATGCAAAAAATTTCCCCGGTAGGCATGCAGTTAAAGGTGGACTGTAGCCAACCCTTCACGGTATTACAGGCTTCTCTTCAGTACTGAAATTGCTTACTCTGATTTCACTGCACACTGTGAGCTTTTCACAATGTGCATTAGAAGCTGCAGCCAGATAGAGCATCATAGAGCTCTTTCCTCCCCAGTCTGACTGCCCCTGGCCATCCTCTTTTATTGATTTGGCTTCAGTTCCTTCAATCTTGGGGGCTCAGCATCACATGTGGGCGTTACCAAGGATTGTCTGCATGAAAATATAGCTGCCTAGGAATGCTCATTCTCCCAGAGTGACACCCACCTATTAATCCAGGCACTTTGATATTTGCATAACTTCTCTCTAGCATCAGCTCTCTGCTTGCTTCAGAGTTGCAAACTCTTGAGAGGAGTACTGAGAAAGGGAGCAGTGATGTTTTCAAGAAGCTAAGTACACCATCTTTGCATAGAGAGGCACAGAGACCCAGTGATGACATCTAAATTAAGGTATGTAATGAAAATGGAGAAGGATCCAGGAAGGCAAAATATAAAATTTAGATTAGACATGTGCACACCGCAAATTTTTGTTTTGTTACTTTTCGGATGCATTTGTTCATTGAAGAGTTTCATATCGTCACATTTGTTATGTTGAACTGATTCGTTTTCAGAATTCATTTCATATCTTTGGCATTCATTTTGTATATTTGTTGGTCTGGGTGGATCTGAAAAATTTTGCAGTTTTTCCAGAAGATTGCTATATATTCAATATATTATAATCTGATCGGACAGATTGAAATCTGAAGGATTCAATGTTTTCGGATGCTAGCCCAACCCACCAAGAAAAATGGCACGGGCTGATTGGACAATATCGACTGGCGTCATGTGTACCTGAAATAATAAATGGAACAAAATTCAGATCCATTCCTTATCTGAATCTACATTATTGATCAAATTTGAAAATTTTATTTATTGCCCCATGGGCCTGAACTACTACCGCATCATGTGACGTCAGCAGAATGAAACAAATGCATCTGTTAGTTATAAACTTTTTTTTGGACTTGACATTCACTACTATGTCCTTTAGGAGATTCATATACATCTAGATTTCCAAAAATGAAATTTTAGTCCGAAAAACAAGTCGTAATAAAATGCACAGGTCTAATTTAGATATAAAATTTCATATTTAAGGCCTCCTTTACAGAACAGGCATTTGCTTTGTGTTACTGAATCTTTTAAATGCATTTCAAAGCCAATGCCAGTTCTATAATATAAAACACAAGCGGTTTAATACACACATAGGATTCCAAATGCGGTCGAGTTCTTTGCATTGTTTTTGACCTTGTCAGCAACATTTGGCAGGTGTTGGCAACTTCCAAAGCTTGATAAATGCCTCAATTAAAGTCACAGGCTGTGCGCCAAAGATGCACAATAGAGGCCAAGTGTGTGCACAGCCTCTGGTTTCAATGGTCCTCCAAAAAAAAAAAAAGATTTACAAGACCTTCTGATAACTGATAAGTGTTCTTCAGATAATGCTTTACAACTGCCTTCTAAACATTCCAAAAACATTCATTAGGCCCTTTGCACACAGGGTTATCCAGCTGCAGTACAGTCCCTTTAGTGTGCTCGGGAGCAGGGGCGGACTGACAACTCATGGGGCCCCTGGGCAATAGGGGATCATGGGGCCTCTGTGTCCTTGCCCAAACTCAAAAAAGCCTATGAAAAAGGTACCAGGGGCATCTCATGGGGCCCCCTACTGACCTCGGGCCGTGCCCAAGGTTCCAAATGGTCAGTCCGCCCCTGCTCAAGAGGGATATGTGCAGCATCCAGCACTGCTGCAAGCAGCCTGTCAAAGTCTATGGCGGGCTGTGATTGGACAAGGCTAAAGATGTGTGTATGGAGACCTTGTCTCAGAACATACAGGGCACTAAACTCCGGTACCCCTTTGTACAGCATTCAGCCCCGTCCATCCACAACCTGCCATAGACTTTGACAGGCTACCTACAGCGAGGCTGGATGCTGCACCTGTCGAGCGCGCTAAAGCGTCAGAAGGGACGCACTGCAGCTGGACAGCCTCATGCGCAAGGGGCCTTATACTTTAGGGGTTTAACAAACATTTTAAAAAGCTTTTCTTTCAACACCCATGTGAGCCCAACCTTACAATCATCCTGTGCTCTCGGCTGGAGTGAGGGTATGCATCGGGCTTGTTTGCTGTTTATGAGCAAACCAGGTAGCTGTGTTCCACTGGGTTGTAAAAGTGAAAGCGGTCGCATGCAATTGACAGGGGAAGTGAGAAAGCAAGAGAGATGCAGGAAACCATCTAAAGAGATAAGAGTCATTTCAGGAATATAAAAAAGATAACTGCAGATGACTCAATGCCTGAGCTATGGTGGAAAACAAACTCCTAGAATGATATAATATATATATATATATATATATATATATATATATATATATATATATACACTAACACACTAACTAAATATATCCCCTCCCTCCTAGATTGTAAGCTCCAAAGAGCAGGGCCCTCAAACCCCTCGTGTGTTGTATTTTTTTGTATTGTATTGTTACTGTACTGTCTCGTGTATTGTCTCCCATTATAATGTACAGTGCTGAGCAAACTGTTGGCGCTAAATACTGTATAATAATATTATGTATATATATATATGTGTGTATATATGTGTGTATATATGTGTGTATATATGTGTGTGTATATGTGTGTTATTTATTATTATTATTATTATTATTATTATTATTATTAATTAATAAAAATTAATGTGTGTAAAATATATGTGTGTGTATATATATATATATATAGAGAGAGAGAGAGATATAATAATGGTAAATATAGCCATATATATATATGTGTGTGTGTATGTATATGTATATATATATGAAATTTAATTCTGTGATTCATTCCTTTTATAAAAGGAACTCAAATTAGTGTAAACTCCCAGGATCAGGGCCCTCCTATCCCTCTTGTATTGAACTGTATAGTTGCTGTATTGTCTCCCGTTATATTGTAAAGCGCTGAGCAAACTGTTGGCGCCATAAATCCTGTATAATAATAATAATAATAATAGTGTTTTAATGCAATGTTACAAAACAAATGAATGCAAAGTTTACATATGAACAGAAAAAAAAGCAAAAAACAAAAAAAGTTATGGAAGAAGTTGATGAAGAGGTTAATAACGATCAATTAGCGTTTACAGGGGTTTAAACTTTTCTTGTAATGCATATATATGGCGGCAAGGCAGGTGAGCCTTAACACTCAGCTGCCACAGACATGCTTTTATGGGGGGCAAGGTTGTGGGCTGAGAACAAGCTCACTGCGTTCTCCCAGATCGATCTTACAGAACACAGGAGACAGCCACTCGAGGCTCCTGTCCCAGCTCTGCCCCCCCACCACCACCACTCTGGCTGTGCCTTTTCTGCGACTGGGTCAGCCTGGCTCTGCATACAGATGTTACCAATACTTGCTGTTTTAGGTTTTAGATAGAACAGGGAGGGGTTAGAACCTCTTTTGGATTTGTATTGCTGTCTTTGCCTCTGTTGGGGAATCTCATTTCCTGTTACTGTGACTCAACAATAAATGTAATTCTTGTCTAATCTACTAATTAAAAAAAGTTGCCTATGCCCCTACTGGAAGATTCCCCTCACTTCCTGTCCAGGTGACCACAGAGAATGTGACAGGAAATCTCCAGTGGGTCATAGACAATATTAAAAACCTGACAGGAATACATGCCTTATGAAATTGAGAAAAAGAGCACCAGGCAGTTGTCTTAAAGGGGTTTATTTACTAAAGCTGGAGAGTCCAAAATCAGACTCCCTTCTGCATAGAAACCAATCAGCTTCTAACCTCAGCTTGTTCAATGAAGCTTTGGCAATGAAACCTGAAAGCTGATTGGTTTCTATGCAGAAGGGAGTCTGATTTTGGACTCTCCAGCTTTAGTAAATAAACCCCAAAGAGTCTGTATCAATTTATTGCAGATTCAAATATGTCAAAAGGAAGATAAAAAGGTATACAACGTGTTGCGAGGACCTCTTGCAGAATTATGTCTAAGCATACCTCTGTCACATAGTTACATAGTTAGTCTGGCTGAAAAAAACACAAAATTCCATCCAGTTCTACCATAAAAAAAAAGTTATAATCCTACACCCACAGTTGATCCAGAGGAAGGCAAAAAAACCCAGCAAAGCATGATCCAATTTGCTCCTGCAGGGAAAAAAATTCCTTACTGATCTCCCGAGAGGCAATCAGATATTCCCTGGATCAACTTTACCTATAAATGATAATATCCAGTTATATCTGTGTATCTAGGAAAGAATCCAGGACTTTTTGAAAGCAATCCACTGAGCTGGGCCACAACCAACTCTTGAGGGAGTCTATTCCACATTCTCACAGCTCTCACTGTGAAGAAACCTTTCACAATTGATTTTTTTTAACACTCCCCCGGAATCTTTGGTTGAGAATCCCATTTTCATTTGAGCCATACCAGAGGGGGCATCCCCTGAAACACCCCTGAACCCCTGAAACACCTTGGCTATCTTCTCGAATTGATTTGGATTTCTCAATATGGGAGGCGCTGCCCTTTGAGAGGGCCCCCGCATTGCGGTAGAATTATAAAAGTACAACCAACACCTTCTAGTTTGACGGAATAAAAGATAGAAGTCCAGCACCCTCACATCTGGAGCAATACAGGCCTAACAGTGGTTCCTATCCTTTCCTACTCTATCTAAAACTAGGAAACGTTTTTCTGGGGTTGTTTCATTTCTGAAAATACTGACGCTAAAGAGTTTTCCTCTTTGACATATAGTGTGTAAAGAGCTTGTACGGTGTGATTGTGCCTCTTGCAACCCATCTAGTTAGCCCATCCCCATTTACTCACCCCCTCGGTTTGTGCTTCCGGTAGTTAGTGTATTGTGTTGTTTGCCCGGTAAGCTTTACAAGTAGCTGCACAGTCAAGATTCTCTGAAGACACTTCTACAAAAACACGACCTGTTTCCTCTTTCCAAAATAGCAAACTCAGAAGCTAACCACATGGCCATCAAAGGGTAACTACAGCTACACATCTCAATGCACAGCTGAAGACGTAGAGTATATTGGTACCAAGGCTAGTTCTTGTTACTGGAGCCCAAGGGCGGATTGACAACTCATGGGGCCCCCGGGCAATAGGGGATCATGGGGCCCCTGTGTCCTTGCCCAAGTTCAAAAAAGCCTATGACAAAGGTACCAGGGGCATCTCATGGGGCCTCCTACTGACCCTGGGCCCTCGGACAGTGCCCGAGTTTCCAAATCGTCAGTCCGCCCCTGCTGGAGCCTGTAGCTGCCCAAAGCAGCCCCACTCTTTTATTTATTTCAGGTACTTATATAGCGCCGTCAATTTACGCAGCACTTTACATATATATTGTACATTCACATCAGTCCCTAACCCTCAACGGGTGTACAATCTAAGTTCCCTAACCCTCAAGGGGCGTACAATCTAAGGTCCCTAACTCACATTCATACATACACATACTAGGGACAATTTAGACAGGAGCCAATTAACCTACTCTTTGGAGTGTGGGAGGAAATGGGAGTACCCGGAGGAAACCCACGCAGGCACAGGGAGAACATGCAAACTCCAGGCAGGTGGTGCCGTGGCTGGGATTCGAACCAACAACCCTAGCACTGCCAGACGAAAGTGCTAACCATTTAGAATCATACCCTTCTACATAAAACACTGGCTTGTATATTTTGGTCCTGGCTTGGTATATGGTGATAATGTGTTAATCTGCTTACAATAAATGACTGTAATTCTACTGATGGGAAAAAAATGATTGGCTGATATCTATACAGAGAAATGCCACCTCTTTACCTATCCCTACGATGCCTAATGGTAAATCTAGCCAGAGAGAAATAGACCTCTACCCTCACCTCCCAACTTTTTGAGATGGGAACGAGGGACACCTATTAGCAAATGTACGTAGGCATAGGACACACCCCCCCTGCCACGCCCCCTTAAAGGAGAATTATACAAAAAAAAAGATTAGTTGAACCCAAAAAGGTGCTTTTTTCTCACCACTACTATTCATTTATTTTGGCTTTTGAATTTATAAATGCAACAATTTAGAGACTGGATGAAAGGTTTAGCACTGTGGAACACATTTATTTAACGATAAAAAATGCATTTTATATACAACTATATAGATCAGACCAAAATGAGGGACAAATGAGGAGGAAAGAGGGACAGAGGGACTTTGTTCCAAATCAGGGACAGTCCCTCAAAATCAAGGACAGTTGAGAGGTATGCCTCTACCTATTGTGCCTAATGGTAAATCCAACCTGGAGAGAAATAGGCCTCTACTTACTGTGCCTAATGGTAAATCCAACCTGGAGAGAAATAGGCCCCTACTTACTGTGCCTAATGCTAAATCAACCTGGAGAGAAAAGGGCCTCTACTTACTGTGCCTAATGGTAATTCCAACTTGGAGAGAAATAGGCCTCTACTTACTGTGCCTAATGGTAAATCCAACCTGGAGAGAAATAGGCCTTTACTTACTGTGCCTAATGGTAAATCAACCTGGAGAGAAATAGGCCCCTACTTACTGTGCCTAATGGTAAATCCAAACTGTAGAGAAATAGGTCTCTACTTACTGTGCCTAATGGTAAATCCAACCTGGAGAAAAAATAGGCCTCTACTTACTATCCCAAATGGTAAATCCAACCTGGAGAGAAATATGCCTCTACTTACTGTGCCTTAATGGTAAATCCAACCTGGAGAGAAATAGGCCTCTACTTACTGTGCCTAATGGTAAATCTAACCTGGAGAGAAATAGGTCTCTACTTACTGTGCCTAATGGTAAATCCAACCTGGAGAAAAATAGGCTTCTACTTACTATCCCTAATGGTAATCCAACCTGGAGAGAAATAGGCCCCTACTTACTGTGCCTAATGGTAAATCCAACCTGGAGAGAAATAGGCCCCTACTTACTGTGCCTAAACTGTAAATTTTAATTTCCATCCTTCAGAAATAGTCTGCCATAACCATCCTTCTGAAATGCTGTTTGCCGCTTGTCAGGCTCATTCAATGTCTTCGCTTGCTGTGTACATGTTTCAATGTAGAGGTTAGGAAGGTACTGAAATAGGTCCAATACTGAGGACAGAAGGTCATCAGTTCCTCCCATCGTATGTCTCTTGTTAAAAGTAGTCCTGTTTATTGAAGTTTCTGGTTAATGAAGTGTCTGTGTTTCTCACAACAGCCAGTCAGGTCGAAGATATAATACAAAGCGGGTTGAAATGGGTGGCATAGGTTTTTTTTCCTTTCATGTATTTTAAGGAGATTCTCTGTCATCAGAGAAGTGCAGAGGCTGCCATTGCTGACTTCCTTTCAAAAATGCTAACTTCCCTGCTGTCAATCTAATCTTAGTACTAACCCACCAGAGTCAAGTCAGTACTCCTGGTTGGCATACATGTTCTGGGTTAGAGGATTACTATGACAGCCAGAAAACTAGCACTTTCAGGAGAAGTTTAGCAATAGCAGCCAAGGTATTTTTCTTTAGCACAGGTCTCCTTTAGCTCTTTAGCTCCAACAGTGGACTTTATTGCTGTTGGCTGGCTGTTATCCGAAGCACACAGCCAGGAGAACCAAGGAGTGGCTCCGTAAGAAGCATATCAAGGTTCTGGAGTGGCCTAAGCCAGTCTCCAGACCTAAATCCAATAGAACATCATTGGAGGAAGCTGAAACTCCGTGTTGGTCAGCGACAGCCCCGAAACCTAATATCTAGAGGAGATCTGTGTGGAGGAGTGGGCCAAAATCACTGTTGCAGTGTGTGCAAACCTGGTCAAGAACTACAGGAAACGTTTGACCTCTGTAATTGCAAACAAAGGCTTCTGTACCAAATATTAACACTGATTTTCTCAGGTGTTCAAATTCTTATGTTCAGCAGTGCAAGACAAATAAATTCTTTAAAAATCATACAATGTGATTTCCAGAATTTTTTTTTTTTAAATTCTGTCTCTCAGAGTGGGAATGCACCTACAATGTGAATTTCAGACCCTCTCCATGATTTCTAAGTGGGAGAACTTGCAAAATCGCAGGGTGTTCAAATACTTCTGTTCCTCACTGTATATATACATATCACACACACACTGCTCAAAAAAAGGAACACTTGGTTGGAGCCTAACCCTGGCGGCTGACGAGAGCCCGATGTAGGAGCTCTCGGGCAAGCTCCTTCACCCACCTCCCCAAACCCCTACCTGTGATGTGGAGCTGCGGTGCGGTGGTCCCCCTTGGATGGATGGAGGAACCCTGCGGGAGAGCTGAGTTGTGAGAAGGGATCCGGCTCCGTGCTCGGGGTGAAGGTGTGTCGGGCAGCGGGGAGACAAGGTGGAGCGGTGCAGACACGTGACCGGCCGCTAAGCACCACTGGGAAACCAGGAAGCCGGCCGGTGTTTGGTGCAGAGAGAGAGGAGCTGATCGGCTTGTGGATCTACCCCTTGGTGCACGGCTGCAGACCCAATACCTGGTCCCCTGTTATAGCGCCGATAGTCTGGTGCCCTGCTAATAGGCTCACTGCTCGGAGCTCTGCATCCTAGCCCAGTGCTCAGAATCCTGTCAGCCGGTTTCTACCTGGAGCTCTGTCTGCCGGCTTGTTGGCTGGGATCTTGAACCGTTGCTGGACTGCTGGGGCTGTGCTGGTCGGTCTCCGTTGTTTGGGGCCCTGCTGGTTGGTCCATTGCTCTGAGTCCTGCTTCTGAAGGAGGAGAGACACGGGGGATTGGAGAGAGAAAGGAGGAGGATTCTTTTTGGAGGAACCCCTAAAATGATCACACTGCCCAGCTGAAGGACAGAGAGGAATGCGCTGGTTGGGCCCCGAGAAGAAGAGAGACCAACGAGCAGGGTGAGTGACTCTGACCGAGTCTCAACAAAAATTATGTGCTTCCTGTGGGCTGTTGGGAGAGGCAGTGTGTGTGAGAGAAGAGAGGGGAGCCCCTTGAGTGGGAAATATAAAATAGTGAAAAGGAGAAGAGAAAAAACGAATAAAAAGCTGGGAAAATCAAATGAGTGGATAAAGTAGTGACGTATATATTAATAGTTATCTCTCCTTAACCCCCGAGCCAATAAAGAAGAATAAGAGCAATAGAAGAATGAAAAAAATAAAAGTACAAAAGGAAGTGGGCTAAAAGGGACTCAGACTGGCAACTATTAAAAAATACACTTCCCAGGGAAATATAACCCCAGAAAGGACTCAGGGCAAAAGTGGAAAAAGGTGAAGTAGATCTAAGCCTGGAAAGTAGCCCTAGACTATCACTAGGCCTTGACATTAGCAGCCAACAAATATCTGCTAATACAGAGATGGAGACAGAGCTACAAATACCAAACAAAAAAGAAATGGCAGAAATGTTCAAAGATCTGGAGAAAACAATAAAACAAGAAATTGTAAATATTCGAAATGATTTGGGTCACCTTTTGGTGAGAGTGGAAGAAACGGAGGAAAAAGTCAAAAACCAGTCCCAAACTATTGCCGAATTGGAAAAAGAAATAATTAATATGAGGAAAGCACAAGAAAAATTGTTTTATATAAGGCTGAGATACAAGAAAATAGGAAATAGGAGAGAAATATTAGGATAACGTGGAGTCCCAGAGAATTCTAAAGAGAGAAAATTTGCAAGAGATGGTCTGTAAAATATTAAATTCCATAATGGACAGTACTAATATGGAAAAAAACTAAAATAGAAGGAATCTCTAGACAAGGAAAAATCCAAGGAAATTCGGGAAAAGATAGGCCACGAGATATACTTGTCAAATTTTTGTGAATTCCTAGATAAAGATAAAATTTGGAAGAGGATAAAGGGAAAAAGCAGTAATTATGTATGAAGGAAAGGACTTACAGATATATGCGGACTTGTCACCAGAGACCTTTATGGAGAAGGAGAACCCTTAGACCTCTATTGGAAAGATTGAAAGAACAAAAGGTGCAATATAGATGGGGGAACCCCTGAGTGCCTAATAGGATGGAGAAATGGAAATACAGCATATCTTAGGTTCCCAGAAGATTTGAAAAATTTTTTGCGACAGACTCAATCTACAAAGAATGGAGATTCCTGGCTGGGAAGAAGAACACTGGGAAATTAGAACGAAAAGAAAAGAGGACTGGCAACTGGTTGGTGGGGGGGGGGCGGAGGGGGGGAGGGGGAGAGGGAGAGAGATAGTGTTTTTTTTTTTTTTTTTTTTTTTTGTTTTTTTTTTTTACTCTCTCTCTCTCTCTCTCCGCCTTGTCCCTTCCGCCCTCAAACCAACTGTTATGGAGATATTTTGGTAGGATTTAGGGGTTAAGGGGGGAGGGGGGGAAGGGGCGGGAATGCTGTCCAGGGCTGGAGTTTTTTCCCCTATAGATTAAATCAAAAGTGGATAGTATTACCACAAATGATTGGTAGGCAATCAAACCAGGCCTAAAAAGAGGGAGGGGGAGGAAGGGGGGTGGGATGGGGAAAAATGGGTGGGAGGGGGAGGAGAGGGAGAGTTGGGTGGGACGGGAGTTGGGTGGGAGGGAGGGGAGGAGGTATTGGGTTAATACTCTGCATGACAGAAGGGACAAAGAGGAAGAGGCAATCTAGAAGAGAGATGGAGTTAATAGGGAAAGATGGAAGAAATACAGTTTATAACTTATAATGTGAATGGGCTGAGTTGTCCAGGGAAGAGATTTAGTTGTTTAATGAGTTTACATCATAGGGCGACGTCAGTGGTATTTTTACAGGAGACGCATTTTGAGATAGAGGCAAACGTGAAATTAAAATCCAAATACTACCCAATATGGTACTATGCAGATTCTCCAATAAAAAGAGCAAAAGGGGTTGCAATAGGTTGGGCAAAGAATATGAGATTTGAGCTGCAGGATAGAAGAACCGACCCGGAGGGGAGGTTTTTATTCCTAAAAGGTAGACTTCAGGGGATAGAGTGTACTTTAGCCAATATATACTGCCCTAATAGAAACCCGGAGATATATATGAAGGGTCTGTTGAAAAAATTAATGGAATTCAAAAAAGGGCGTTTGATAGTAGCTGGAGACCTAAATTTCTGTATGGACCCACAACAGGGATAATACCTCTTCTGTGCAGAGAGAGGGGATAGGTCTCTGAGAGTTTTGAAGAAAGTGATGCATGAATGTCAACTAGTGGACACCTGGAGAATAACGCATATGAAAGACAGAGACTATACCTTCTTCTCTAATGCACATGAGATATATTCGAGATTAGATTACATCTTAATAGACCATCAACTTATAGATCACCTGGTTAAAATTGACATAGAGACAAGGACGTTCTCAGGATCATGCTCCGGTCGTAATGAAAATGGAATGGGAAGAAGGTGGACTGGAGGATTAGGGTGGAGGTTAAATGAGGTTCTTCTTCTGGATGAGGAGGTAGTTCAGAAAATCGAGAAAGAGATTAAGGTATACTTTAAGGAGAACGAATCAGAGGAAGTATCGATAGCCACAGTCTGGGAAAGCCATAAGGTATTCATAAGAGGAATCTTGATAGCGGCAGGAGCAAGGAAGAAAAAGGAAAGAAGAGAGAGGGTCAGTGGGATATTAAAAGAAATATTGGATTTAGAGCAGATACATAAGAAGAAAAATAACAAAAGATACGAGACAGAAGTTATTGGATAAAAAAGATGAACTAGAGAGATTGATGGATGAGGAGAAGAGAAGAGTATACAACAGGTTTTTTGAATGAGAGATATAGATGGGGAGACAGACCAGGAAGATATTTAATGAGAGCTTTGAATAAAAAGAAAAATAGAACTATATAAAGAAAAGATAAAAAGCTCAAAGGGGGAGTTGGTCCACTCAAATAAAGAGATTATTAAAGTGTTTACGGAGTATTACAAAAAGTTATATAATATTAGTCCCCAAGGCCCTCTAAAACAAACTCAAGAGGTAATTAACAAAAAAAAGATGACATACTTAAAAAATGCGGGATTACCAAAACTAAGTGAAGCACAGTTGAACTCCCTAGACGCAGAAATTTCCCAGGAAGAAATCAAAACAGCATTAAAAAGCACAGGGGGGGAAAAAGCCCAGGCCCGGATGGTTATACAGTTAAGTACTATAAGAAATTTAGTGAAGTACTGTTACCCAAACTGGAGAAATATATGAATGCTCTGGGAGGTGGGATGGAAGTGAGGAGAGAATCCCTACAGGCCCATGTAGTGCTTATTCATAAGGAGGGAAAAGATCCATCTCAGTGCTCCAGCTACAGACCTATCTCATTATTGAACACTGACACTAAACTGTATGCAAAGGTGTTAGCAAAACAGGTTGAGGGACTTGATGCCTGAATGGATACATGGAGATCAGGTGGGCTTTGTACCGGGGAGAGAAGGTAGAGATAACGGCTTGAGAACCCTCATGCTTATTCAGAAAAGTAGAAAAGGGAAAGCCCCGGTAGTGCTCTTGTCAATTGATGCAGAGAAAGCATTTGATAGAGTGGACTGGGGCTTTATGATGGACAACTTAAAAGTGCTGGGGATAGGCGATAGAATGCGAGAGTGGATAAGTAAATTATATAGGGAGCCTACTGCAATCATCACGGTAAATGGGGAGAGATCAGAACCCATTGGAATGTCCAATGGTACAAGACAAGGCTGCCCACTATCCCCCCTGCTATATGTATTGTCACTCGAACCTTTGTTGTCAACAATAAGAAATAGCGGATCGGTAAAGGGAATTCAGATAGAATCTATAGAACACAGAGTAGCGGCCTTTGCGGACGACTTATTGTTCTATGTGGGGAACCCCCGAATAACTCTCCCAAATATAATGAAGATTCTGAAGGAGTACGGTGAACTATCAAATTTAAAAATTAATCCAACGAAAACAGAGATCCTGAATATTAATATATCAAAGAACGAAAAAGAAAAACTACAAAAAGAATTCCCCTTTATATGGAGAGAAAAAGAGATAAAATACTTAGGAATAAAACTCACTGCCTCATCTAAGCACCTGTATAGATTAAACTATATCTCTTTGATAAATGAGATCAGGGAAGATCTAAAAAGACTGGAAGGAGGAAATCCATCCTGGATAGGACGTATAAACTTAGTCAAAATGGTAATTATGCCTAAAATACTGTATAGATTTCAAATGGTACCAATTAAAATCCCAGAAGCCTTCTTTAAGATAATGAAAAAAATGTTAACAAGATACATATGGAAGAATAAAAAACCTAGAATAGCATATGAAACATTGAGCAGGACTAAAGAGAAAGGGGATTTGGGTCTACCAGATGTCAAGAGATACTATAAAGCAGTGGTCTTAGCAAGAATATATGACTGGACATTTAACCATAAGGGGAAAAGTTGGGTAACAATTGAAAACGATCTTAGTGGCACTAGATTGAACCAGACGATATGGGTTCCACCACAGTTTAGGGGAATTAAAGAAAGCACAAGTATCTACACTCTAAATGTTCTTAGGATATGGGATAATTTACACAAAAACATGAAATGGGAATTTAATTCTATATTAATGCCTCTCACAAATACTGATTACTTTCCTCCGGGAAAAAAAATAAGATATCGGGGAGATGGTTTTAGAAAGGAGGATACCCAACTGAGAGATGTTTTGGTGGGGGGGAATTGAGACCACTTAAAGATTTAATGGAGAATAAGAGAGATATTTTTATTAGAATAGATGAGTGGAAATATCATCAATTGAAATGTTTTATTGGAAATCTTCCGAAAACCCTGAGAGTAAAACAGGAGTGGAATATGTTTGAAAGGTTGTTAGAGACACGAAGAGATGGGAAGCACGGTGTTTCAAAAGTGTATAGAATACTCACAGAATTAGACACAAACACAAAGTTAATCTTTATCACAAAATGGGAAAGAGATATGGGAGTTGGGTTTGACGAAGATAGACAGAAAAAGATGTTTAGATTGATACACGATAATGTGAGTATGAGAGAGGTTGAGGTTAATTTATAAGTGTGTGACACGATGGCACATTACACCGAGTGTAGAGCACAAGATGAATGGGGAGGACTCAGATAAGTGTTGGAGAGGGTGTGGAGAGATGGGCACGGTGTTTCACATATGGTGGGAATGTCCGAAAATCCAGGCTTTTTGGAAGATAATAGTCAAATTGATTAAAGAAATAACTGAAATTGACATAGGGTTAGACCCAACGACGTGCCTCCTACACAATGTAGAGACATCAGTAAATAAATATAAAGACTCAGGTATTTGGTATTTCTTGAATGCGGCAAAAGGGTTGATACCCAAGTTTTGGCGGAGGGCTGAGGTACCAAAGGAGGAAGACTGGATTAATAGAGTAAACCAGATAGGTAGAATGGAAAGATCATATCATATGCAGGAAGATAAGATGAGAGTTTATTTCAGGAGATGGGAAAAATGGGAAAGAGCAGGATTGAAAGAGAAATATAGGAAAATATGAACCAGGATGTTAGCAAAAAAAAAAAAAAAAAAAAAAAAAAAAAAATTTAATAAGCCTCAAGAGAGTGGAATGGGATAGAGTCTGCAGAGGGGGAGGAGGGGGGAGGAGCGGTGGGAAGGGGGGACAGTGGGACGGGAAAGAAAAGAGTTTATAGTAAGGGATAGATAGAAATGTTAGAAATGTTTATTTGTATGAAAATTTTTTTCCCTTTTTGGGTTTTTGTAATAATATGAAAAATTTAATAAATATCTAAATTAAAAAAAAAAAAAAAAAAAAGGAACACTTTTTAAATCAGAGTCTTGCATCAAGCCAATTAAACTCCTGGGATATTGAGCTGGTCAGTTAAGTAGCAGAGGGATTCTTAATCAGTTTCAGCTGCTTTGGTGTTAATGAAATTAACAACAGGTGCATTAGATGGGCAACAGTGGGATGACCCCCCAAAACGGGAATGGTTTTGCAGGTGGAGGACACTGACAGCACATATATATATATATATATAAATATATATATATATATATATATATATATAGTTTTTTTTTCTTTCTCATATATATGTGTCTCCGTATATGTTTCGGATTTGTTTAACAGTCCTGAAGAAGAAAGGGTCTTTTCTCCCAAAACGCGTTGGTTGATGTACTTGTTACTCTCAATAAATGCCTCCTAAACTACCATCAAAAGTGCGTTCTTTTGGACATCAGATGCTCCTTCTTTTCTACTATACCAACATCTTCCAGTCACTCTTTATGATCAGGAGCTTGAAGTACAGACTCCTGCTCATATAATAACTGTGACAGCCACTCACAGTGACCATATGGTCAGGGAGCCAAGAAAACACCCTTGGCTTACAATGCACTTAAACCAGGAGCCCTCAGGAAGGGGTTAAAGAAACTCTGGGGTTGATTTACTAAAGACTGTGCACTTTGCTAGTGCAGTTGCTTTAAAGCTTAGTGAATGAGGTAAAGCTTGACTTTGCAGAGAATACACAATCACATGCAAGGAGAATGGAAGACAGTAAAGCCTCCCCTCATGCACTAAATTCTGAAGCAACTGCACTTGCAAAGTTCACAGTCTATTTGCATTTAGTAAATCAACCCCACTGTCTCTACAGTGGAATTGATGATAAAGGATCACCATTCCCTACACCACTACAGGACCCAGTTGACAAAAGAGTCAGCATGAGGAACAAATTAATCAGTTTCTGAAGACACTTCAGTGAACAATGTATTTGCATTACAGCTGAGGGCACTGGTAGAGGTAAGTATTATCTTCTTTTCAGGGAACTATTTTATGGACATTTTAGTTTTAGGTCAAACGATAGACACAAAGAAGGGACTGACGGACCAAAACTGAATGAAAAAATACAAGATAAGTTTAATTGTTGTATAAAAACAGCCAACGTGTTTCAGGGAACACACCGCTCCCCCTTCATCATGGCTCAACGCAGGCTAAAACTTGCATGCACTCAAAGAAAACAGTGATTTCACAGATCTATATTAGAACCAGTATTCAGCTCTCCTCATGGAGTAGCTGCTGATTTTAGGCACTGAGTCGCTTTGTCCATGTCAAGGTCCTACCTTTTCCCAGAGATTGTGCGGCTTCATGTACTGGCGTCCATCTTGGGTTTCTGCAGAGCATGGTGGGAGTCTTTTATGCCTTCAGGTCTCTGAGGTCCATCCCCCAGAGGGGTGTGGCTGAGTACATATAAGCCTGTGATCCGCACATGTTCTTTGCACTTGTGTCTTGTGTCTTTGTGTTGTTACAGCTCTGTGTATAATCTCGTGACTCTTCTGGTATCTGACTCGGCTTGTGACTAGACCATTCTCTGTGTTTTCCTTTGATCTGACCTTCCGTTGCTGAACCTGGCCCGTGACCTGTGATTCTTGTCTACTGTTCTGTACCATTTCGTCCCGTTGTTGTCGACCCGGCCTGCCTGACTACGCTCTTGTCATTCCTACCAGCTACACGCCCATTGGAGGCAGCCATTACTGCAGCCGGGGTGTCTTGGGGGCCGCGACCTGGTTCCTGGCTGCATCAAGTCCATCCCCACCATCAGGGGCCCTGGTGAAGGGCAGCCTGGGACTTAGACTCCACGCCCTGAGGGACTTCGGTCTGTTGGTGGTGGTTGTCGTCAGTCAGTGCGTTACCCTACCACTAGGCCTACCTGTCCGTTCCACAGCCCTGCCCTGACAGCCCATCCAAGGCCCACTCCCTGAATCACATATATGCACCTTCACTGTGCTTCCCGTTGCTTCATTGAAGCAATGCCTGGTGCCTTGAGGTATGGAGGAGCATGTGATCTTCACCCAGGACGCAGTGCTTATAGCAGAACGGAGAATCAAAGAGCAAGCGTTCAATAATAGGGGCCACTACTCACTGCTGCTGGTATAACACTTTCCAAAGTGAAGTATATTAGCCCAAGAAAACAGCGCTGTGAAAATATAGCAAAACAATATCCACCTACCAAGGAGTACACCTTTAACAAATCCAAAATGAACCTTAAATAGGAAGACAAGTTGTGCAGTCTGTGCCAGAAATTGTGCGGTGGACCATCCGCTCCTCAGTGTGCCCAAGCCAGGAAGGAAGGCTGTACAGCAGTGTGTGACTGAGCCAGTCGGGGACCGTGGTGCTCCGGATGTGACATCACGGCGACCTGGATGAGGGCGTAAGCTGTGTCGTGGGCATGAGACGCAAGCTGGGCTGGTAACTGTGACAATGCGTTTCGCGCGCATGCGCTTTGTCAATTCTAAGGAATGTATGGTTACCAGCTTTATTTATATGAATTAAAAAACGCAAGAAGTCCGGGCAGTGATGGAATGGGGAGGGAAAAAAGAGGTGGAGTGAACAATCCCCCCTTTACAGAAATATTTTTAAAAGGTAAAAAACAGCACAATGTATTACAAAACTAGAAATATTAAAATAGAGGCACTTACTACTATTGTTCATCAAAAAGGAACTATGAAATGAGTCTCTACACCCTGTTAGAGAATAACGCCTACAGATAAATGAATAAGTATCAAAAAAATTACTAAATATTAAATAGTGAAAACGTAAATAATTAAAAAATTTAAAGAAAAAACAAACATCAAAAACTAAAAATGCCTAATGAAACCTTAATAAAGTAATTATTTAGACACTACTGTGGATTTCCAGATCTTCATTTAATCTATTTGGGGCCATTGAGCCCAATTTAAAAATCGCCATGACCTCCAAGCACCCGAAATCTTTATTATGGGTATGCAGGAAATGGCAGGAAACACTGTGTTTATCACAACCATCTTTGATCAATCTGCGATGTTCTCCTATACGCTTACGTAGAGGGCGTATAGTGCGACCCACTTACAATATCTTACAATATCTTACAAGGACTTGAAAGCAAATAGATCACATGATCTGTTATACAGGTAATAAACTGTTTTATATGGAAAAGGTTGCCCTTCTGGTCCATAACATCTGAACGACTATGTGTATTGAACTGGCAGGTGAGATAGCCTCTTTTTTTACACCTAAAAATGCCAGTCCTATTATCGAAATCTGAACAAATGTTCATATCTCTTTTAGGGCCTGTGGTTAACTTACTTGGGGCTAGAATGTTTTTAAGTGTACGTGCCCTTCTGAAGGTAACCTGAGGGGCTGGGGGCAGAACCGGAGCCAGTTTGGGATTAAGCTGGAGAATGTTCCAATGTTTCCGGATAATTCTAGAAATGCTACGGTGTGCCACAATGTATCCTGTAACAAATCTGACTGCATTGAGCTCTAGTTGGAGCCTAGATTTTTTGTTGTTGTTGCTGGGTATACTTAAATGTTTAGCTTTGTCTATAAGAGAAGGATAGCCTTTCTCCAATTTGGAGAAAAGAATTTCTCCCTGTCTCCGATATTCCTCTGCCTTAGAACAATTTCTCTTCAGTCTATTAAACTGGCCACTAGGGATGTTATTCTTCCAGGCAGGGTGATGGCAGCTAGAATAGTGAAGGTAAGAATGCCCCCGCCCCATTGGTTTGGTGTGATTAGTGGTACATATATCCCCATCTTCAACTGACAATGTGAGCTCCAAGAAAACAATGCTATGCGGGTCAAATACATGAGTGAAAGAAAACCAAAAGGGTTTGAATTACAGTGTGTTACAAATGACAAAAAAAGTTCAAGATTACCATGACAAATGAGGAGGATGTTGTCAATATATCGTCCTAGCAAAAGGATTATTGGTCCATATGAATTGGTCTTCCCATAAGCCCATAGCTAAATTGGCATATCCCGGAGCAAAATTGGCTCCCATGGCCGTACCATTAATCTGAAAATAGAACTGGTCTAAAAAGGTGAAATAATTGTGGTTCAGGCAGAATTCAGTACTATCCACTATGAATCGTGCCTAATTAGAGTTCATACTGGAATTGGAAGATAAATAATTTTGTAAGGCCATTAGGCCAACTTGATGGGGAATGGACGTATAGAGAGAGGAGACATCTAAAGAGGCCCAGTTGTATCTTTCTTCCCAAGTGTAATGTTTTAGGATCTCAATCATATGGCCCGAGTCCCTTATGTATGCGGGAAATTGGCATACCATGGATTGAAGGAAAAAGTCAATATATTTGGATAGGCCATTGACAAAACTATTAGCATTGGCAACAATAGGTCTCCCTGGAGGTTTCGTAATAGATTTATGGACCTTCGGGAAGTGATAGAAGTAGGGGGTGCTGCAGACAAAAGGGAGCAAAAAGGATTTCTTCCTCCTGTCTATCACCCCACCTCTCCATGCAGCCTCTACCAAGGTGTTCAAAGCCAACCGAAAATTCAGTACTTCTTTGAGCTTCCTATAGGTGTTAATATCCAAAAGGAGACTTAAGACTCATTTACGTAGTGTTTTGGACTATGAGACTACCCCCTTTGTCTGCTTGTTTTATAATGATGTCCTTATTGGCTTCTAGCTCATTCAGGGCTCTTTGTTCAAATGTCATGATGTTTTTTATATTTATACATTTATCTGTAGGCTAGGGTGTAGTGACTCATTTCATAATTTCTTTTTGATGGACAATAGTAGTAAGTGCCTCTATTTTAATGTTTCTAGTTTATAATACATTGTTCTGGTTTTTTACCTTTTAAAAATATTTCTGTAGTATAAGTTCATTTAAGATGTTATTGTATATACTACAGTTGCAAGAAAAAGTATGTGAACCCCTTGGGATTACGTGGAGTTTTGCATGAATTGGGCATAAAATGTGCTCTGAACATCATCTAAGTCACAACAATAGAAGAACACAGTCTGCTGAACATAATACTACACAAACATTAGATGTTTCCATGGTTTAATTGCACATAACATGTAAACATTCACAGTGCAGGGAGGAAAAAGTATGTGAGGCCCTAGCTTAATGACTTCTCCCAGAGCTAATTGGAGCCAGGAGTGAGCCAACCTTGACTCCAATCAGTGTGATGATATTGGATGTGTTGCTGACAGCTGTCCTGCCCTTAAAAAACACACACCTGTTTTGGGTTTACTGGTTTCAAGAAGCACTGTCTGATGTGAACCATGCCTCTCAGAAAAGAGCTCTCAGAAGACCTACGATCAAGAATTGTTGACTTGAATGAAGCTGGAAAGGGTTACAAAAGTATCTCCAAAAGCCTTGATGTTCATGTGTCCACGGTAAGACAGGCTGTCTACAAATGGAGAAAGTTTAGCACTGTTGCTACTCTCCCTAGACGTGGTCGTCCTGTAAAAATGACTGCAAGAGCACAGTGCAGAATGCTGCATGAGGTAAAGAAGAATCCCAGAGTGTCAGCTAAAGACCTACAGAAATCTCTGGCAGATGCTAACATTTTTGTTGACACATCTACAATAAGGAAAACATTAAACAAGAATGGAGTACATGGGAGGACACCACGGAGGAAGCCATTGCTGTCCAAAAAGAATATTGCAGCACGTTTGAAGTTTGCAAAAGAGCACCTGGATGTTCCACAGCACTACTGGCAAAATATACTGTGGACAGATGAAACCAAGATTGTGTTGTTTGGGAAGAACACACAACACTATGTGTGGAGAAAAAAAGGCACAGCACACCAACATCAAAACCTCATCCCCACTGTAAAACATGGCGGAGGGAGCATCATGGTTTGGGGCTGCTTTGCTGCCACAGGGCCTGGACGGATTGTTGTCATTGATGGGAAAATGAATTCCAGAGTTTATCAAGACATTATGCAGGAAAACGTACGACCATCTGTCCGCCAACTGAAGCTCCGCAGAGGATGGGTGATGCAACAGGACAATGACCCAAAGCATACAAGTAATTCAACAAAACAATGGCTGCAACAGCACAGAATACGCCTTCTGGAGTGGCCCAGTCAGAGTCCTGACCTCAACCCGATTGAAATGCTGTGGCATGACATTAAGAGAACGATTCACACCAGACATCCCAAGAATATTGCTACAGTGAAACAGTTTTGTGAAGAGGAGTGGTCCAAAATGACTCCAGATCGTTGTGCAGCTCTGATCTGCAACTACAGGAAACGTTTGGTTGAGGTTATTGCTGCCAAAGGAGGGTCAACCAGTTATTAAGTCCAAAGGTTCATATACTTTTTTTCCTCCCTGCACTGTGAATGTTTACATGTTATGTGCAATTAAACCATGGCAACATCTAATGTTTGTGTAGTATTATGTTCAGCAGACTGTGTTCTTCTATTGTTGTGACTTAGATGACGTTCAGAGCACACATTTTATGCCCAATTCATGCAAAACTCCACGTAATCCAAAGTGGGTTCACATACTTTTTCTTGCAACTGTATATACCTGTAAAGGAGCCGTGCAGGGGGACTGTCCGCTCCACCCCTTTTTTTCCCTCCCCTTTCCAACACTGCCCAGCCTCCTTGCATTTTTAATACATTTAAATAAAGCTGGTAACCGTACATTCCTTAAACTTGACAAAGCCTTGCGCGCGAAACGCATTGTCACAGTTACCAGCCCAGCTTGTGTCTCACACCGAAGACTCAGCTTACGCCCTCATCCAGGTCACGGTGACGTCACATCCGGAGCGCCGCGGTCCTCGACCAGCTCAGTCACACACCACTGTACAGCCTTCCTTCCTGACTCGGGAACACTGAGGAGTGGATGGTCCACCGCACAATTCCTGGCACAGACTGCACAACTTGCCTTCCTACTTAAGGTTCATTTTGGATTAGTAAAGGTATTCCTCCTTGGGAGGTGGATATTGTTTTACTACATTTTCACAGCGCTTATAGCAGAGCAGCCAATCACTGAGCCTAAACACAGTGTAAGCTCCAACGCCATCCAACTGGGTCCTGTTCATGGAATGGAGTGTCTTGAGAAGGGGGGGAAGAGAAGAGAAGTATAAGTGGTCAGGGGGTGAGGTTTCAAGATATTTTGATACCGGCTGGGCAAAGTGATTGGGTCTCTTTAAGGCAAGGTAAGGAGAATGCCAAAATTGCTCCTTTACATTACAAAACCTGTGATTTGAGAGGCTGGTATATATGAAGAGCGTAAATTGCTGGAATGTCAGCTTTCCTTAAGGCACTTCCAGAATTGAGACGTCTGAGCACTCCTCACTGGCTGCAATAAAACTCCTGGGAAATCCTTCACCAATGATCGGCCTGGAAGTGGATTTCTGGGAGCGGTGCGGTTTTTCCTGCAAACTTATTGTGAAATCTTCACATTCCAGCAAAGGGAGCACACAGCTGTGAAGAGACGTGGATTCCTATATACCAAGAACTGATGTCATAATAAGCCTGGCAGTCTTTCCAAATTGTGCGATGAAAAAAAAAAAAGAATTGTGTGGAATACTTTTTAATATACTTTTTAATAAATAAAAACATCTTCTTTCAAATTACAGCCAAACATATATTCTAAATATAAACAAATAAAAATCAGTACAAAATAGCTATTGGCAAAAACAATTAGATAATTTGTATATCAAAAATGTGATAGCTATCGCTCGTGACGTCACCACGCACGCTGTAATCCGGAAGCAACCAGTACGAATCCTGGGACCAGTATTTACAACGATATGTGCTTGTTTTCAATCATGTGATTAGCTAGTACTTTTTTAAAAAAAATTTGTATACAATTTCACACTATGTTGGTGTTCCCGGTTCTCTGTATATGTCAAGGCTGAATACCTTGTTTTATTGGATGTGATATTTTGGTGACCTTATTTGAAGACCTGGGAGTGGCACATGTTCCCCAACAGATGATTTTACTGATACACAAGCCCAAGTGACTCATTTTATGTACAGTGTCCACTTATTTATTTTATGTACTTATATAGGGCTGTCAGTTTACGCAGCGCTTTACATATAAATTGTACATTCACATCAGTTCCTAACCCTCAAGGGGCGTACAATCTAAGGTCCCTAACTCACATTCATATACAAGGGCCAATTTAGACAGGATCCAATTAACCTACCAGCATGTCTTTGAAGTGTGGGGAGGAAACCAGAGTACCTGGATGAAACCCACGCAGGCACAGGGAGAACATGCAAACTCCAGGCAGGTGGTGCCGTGGCTGGTATTTGAACCAATGACCCGAGTACTGCCAGGCGGAAGTGCTAACCATTCAGCCACTTGCTCTGGTAAGAGGTCTATATATTGAAGGTAGTGGCACACTTTGGAGTTTGAAGTATCCATCTAACAGGATTTTCTTCACTATATTGCTCACAAATTTGGACTATTTTTCACTTGTTTGGGACTGATACTCTGATATTTAGATTTATATGTTTTATTAATGTTAATCACTTGGAATTTGTTTGCGCGACAATGTAGACTCATATATTCCAGATTATATAAAAGATACCAATAAATGTTGACCAATAGTCATTTTTAGTTTAATTCAAATAGTGTAAGTACCTGGATATGCCTTGGTACTGCAGTACTCAGACTGGGAGAGGGAGGAGCAAGGCTAGCAGCCAATCAGATGTATGGTGATGACAAAGAACATGCTGACAGGAGGAGAGAATAGAATGAGCAGAAGGATTAGCTCATCAATGTGTGGCTGCTCATTACCTGTCAAATCACAAGGTGGGGGCAGAGAGGTGACCAAGCTGCATTGATTAACTGCAACAGAAAAGTCAGGTCAACCTGCTGGTTATGCTATCTGGCAGGACTGTGTAAATCTCAGGAAGAAATGCACAAAAATACAAATCATCTGCCAGAAAACAACCTCCCACATACACGTTGCCACTGGGCCTTTAGCTGCTTGCTTGGAGCTTTAAAAGTACCGAACCGTCGGAAATGACGAAACGTGTCAGGGCGTGACGGTGAGGCAAACCGGAAGTGATGCAGGATCGTAACCAGAAGTGATGCGACGGCTTCTAAGGTTGTTTGTTCCGGAGGTGGTGAAAGCACCTAAGCGGTCTCTGCTTTTCCACACTGCATTTGGGCTTGAAATTTTTGTACACATTGTAAGTGCATCTTTTAAAGCAGTGGTTCTCAACCTGAAGGGTCGCGACCCTTTTGGGGGTCGAACGACCCTTTCACAGGGGTCCCCTAAGACCATTAGAAAACACATATTTCCGATGTGTAAAGAGCAGCTACTGTGTAGAAAGCAGATACTGTGTTGAAAGCAGCTACAGTGTTGAAAGCAGCAGTATTGAAGGTAAAACGACACTCATGAATTATAATTACTGGGTAAATAATTTTATGGTTGGGGGTCACCACAACATGAGGAACTGTATTAAAGGGTCGCGGCATTAGGAAGGTTGACAACCACTGTTTTAAAGCAATAAAGCAATCAATATATTTGTACTACACCATTGGATTGGGCCTTGTTCCTTCTTCTATATACATGATATGGTTGTTAATGAGTGACATCGGATACCTTGTGAGATCCTTGTACATAGGTGGCTGAACAAGTGGATATTGGGGACTCCTTTCACCTCTTATATCATCACATACCAGTTAAAGCCCTCTTATTTTTCTCACCTGCCAAAGCCCTGGTAAGGGCACACCCGTGTGGGGGGCGCACTGTGACTGTTTTTTTCATCACTGGATATATTTCATTTTCACTGGAAGTTATTTTTATCACATGGTGGATTTAAATATGTGATGTTTTATTTGGATTCACATTAATTCATTTTTTCACTATGTATTTTTTTCACATATTAATTAATTTTTTTTTAAATATTATTGGTTGTTTCATTTTTTGAAATATTTGTTATTTCTATGATTAGTTTATCACTTCTAAGTGTGTGTGCCACTTTTACACCATCACTGTGGGTTTGCATTTTTAAAAAGTGTAATGTGTTTGATTTACAATTCTATAAATAGGGGACGATATGTGTGTGGGAGTATCACGGCACTTTAGTTTGTGGTTTTGGTGGCAGAAATGGTTTTCATATGATATTTCAATACAAATAACTTTTCCCGCACATCGTACACACCTACCAAAAAAATTAAATTTATTTAAATATGTGCTCCATCAAAAATGGGAGCCAGATCCAGGGACCAGCATCCTCTACCTCTCCTATAGAGGTATCCATCTTGTTCCTTTATGGTATGTACACATGGCCGTATATGGCAACCAGTATGCAGGATTTTGCTGACAGAAGCTAGCACCAGCTATTCCCACCTAGTCCTCTGATGCTCGGTCGCATGAGTCTATTGCAGCCTAGCGTCCTCCATTGCTAGAATGCAGGCAGCTATTGCTGCCTAACGTGCTCTGTTGCTGGGATGCAGGCAGCTATTGCTGCCTAACGTGCTCTGTTGCTGGGATGCAGGCAGCTATTCCTGCCTAGCAACCTCAGTTTCTAGGACACAGGAGGCTACTGCCACCTAGTGTTTTCCATTGCTAGGATGCAATTGGCTATTGCCATCTAGTGTATTCTGTGGCTAGAACACAGGTGGCTATTACAGTCTAGCATTCTCCGTTGCTAGGATGCCGACAGCTATTGCTGCCTGGCTTCATTCATTGCCAGCATGCAGACAGCTATTGCTGCCTAGAATTCTCAGTTGTTATGATGGAGGTACTATTGCTGCCTAGCCTCCTCAGTTGTTAGCATGCAGGCGGCTATTGCCTCCTAGCATCCTCTGTTGCTTGCACGCTGGTGGCTATTGCCGCGTAGCATTCCTGGCTGCTAGGACGCAAGAGCCTACTGCCACCAAGCGTTCTCTGTTGTTAAGGCGCAAGTGGCTCTTGTATTCCAACAGAATGCACATGTGCTAATGTGTTATATCCTGTAAACATTGGCACTAACAGTTTCATGGGTACAGCATAAAATATGGTTCATATGCACAGGGCTGTGGATAAGGGGGTACCACCAGTCCTCCTGTACGGGGCCCAGGATAGCAATGGGGGCCCAGGCAGCTTGGTGAATCAGATGTGGACAGTGAGGGTGATTGGCACAGCGGGGTGGACAGTACCTGGAACCGATTCCCTGCATGGATCTCTCTGCAGCAGCTGAAAGCTGGCTTCTTCTCCTCTCCCTCCCACTGGTTTCAGCTGCTGCAAAGGGAGCCATACAGAGGATCAGTTCCAGTAATTGCCCCCTGTGACACCCATCATCCTTCCTGTACACCGTACATTTCCCCCTCCTGCCCAGGCCCCCCTGTGTGCCCCCACTACCGCAGCGCTACCGGCTTCCCTCCTTTCCTTTCTACGGGCAGCTGCAAGCACACAATAGGATCCTTCAGGATTGAGAGTGGGGGAAGGGTCCAGTAAATATGTCACATTTACCAACCCCCTCCTTTCCTGAATGAGCGCAATGAGTGATCGGTACCAATCACTCACTGTGTTCGTTCATAACTGAAGCATAGTAAAAAGTGTTTTTTCGGAGGGCAGGCCCTGCCAGGGTGGCTGTATGGGGCCCCGTGGTTTCTAACAGCAGCCCTGCATATGCAGGTCCTCTGACTTTTTTCTTTACTGATCTTTATGCATCTGTGTGCATGGGCCCACAGAAAACAATATGCCTCAGATCCATAAAAAAGAAAAAAAAGAAGACAATTTTTAATTGTCGTGTGCATGAGCCCTAATACAAACCTTTAAGACATTGTTAGATATGTTACATTGGTTCAAAATATATATATAAATGAAATTCTTTTGTCAAAAAAACTGTACATAAAACCCATACGGGCAGCACAGTGGCTGAATGGTTAGCACTTCCGCCTGGCAGTACTAGGGTCATTGGTTCGAATTTCAACCACGGCACCACCTGCCTGGAGTTTGCATGTTCTCCCTGTGCCTGCGTGGGTTTCCTCCCACACTCCAAAGACATGCTGGTAGCAGGGGCGGACTGACCATTTGGAAACTTGGGCACTGCCCGAGGGCCCGGGTTCAGTAGGGGGCCCCATGAGATACCCCTGGTACCTTTTTCATAGGCTTTTTTGAGTTTGGGCAAGGACACAGGGGCCCCATGATCCCCTATTGCCCGGGGGCCCCATGAGTTGTCAGTCCGCCCCTGGCTGGTAGGTGAATGGTCTCCTGTCTAAATTGTCCCTAGTATGTGTATGTATGAATGTGAGTTAGGGACCTTAGATTGTACGCCTCTTGAGGGTTAGGGACCTTAGATTGTACGCCCCTTGAGGGTTAGGGACCTTAGATTGTACGCCCCTTGAGGGTTAGGGACCTTAGATTGTACGCCCCTTGAGGGTTAGGGACCTTAGATTGTACGCCCCTTGAGGGTTAGGGACCTTAGATTGTACGCCCCTTGAGGGTTAGGGACCTTAGATTGTATGCCCCTTGAAGGTTAGGGACCTTAGATTGTACACCCCTTGAGGGTTAGGGACTGATGTGAATGTACAATATATATACAGTATGTAAAGTGCTACATAAAATTGACAGTGCTATATAAGTACCTGAAATAAATAAATATCCAGACAGGATGGATAGTTCAAGAGGTGATACGTATCCTGCTCAGAAGAAATGAATCTGATAGGAAATGAATACTTTACAAAGCTGACATTTTTTCCATCTTGCCATACTATTGAAGCAACCTTTTCAGAGCTCCCCAGCCCTTCTTTTTGGGACAGATCACAGCGGCAGGTTAGGTTGGTCTGTCTCAGGTATGTAGGCTGCATAGCTGTCCTTTTCCAGTGCAGAGAGTGAGTCAAATGTTGACTCTGGAGATTCCCCTGAATGTGATCTTTCCACCAAACTAATACCAGAACAAATATACTTAGCAGGCGGGACGCAGTCATCATTGCATAACTAAGATGCAGATAGAGACCTATGTACAATGACGGTTTTTCTTTTCTCATCAAGTGCCTTCGTTTGGACTCTCCTGCGTTAAAAAAGTGTGAATGTGTGACCCGCGTTACCCCCCTGCAGCTCTTCATGTATGACTATAGAGTCAATCACATCATCCATGAATGAACAAGTTGTTTCATCCACACAGGAAAGATACTTTAAGGGCTTGTTCACACCGGAATGCACCCATTACGCATCATTAACGTGTGCTTGCTGGTGTACGTTGTGAAGAGCAGTGCAATACATTGTTACAACACTTCTCACGGTTTCCTTTTTATTTAAAAAATGATTGAAGTGTCACAAAGTGGCACTTTATTCAACTCTGTGCACTGAAGCACATTGTGACATGCTGCCATCCATTGACAAGCTGTACGGTGCGTTGTGCTGAATAAAAACCTCTCCAAAACCGAGCTTCTCGTCTTTCCCCCTGCCAACACCCCCCCCCCCCCCCCCCCCCCCCATCCTATCCATCATCACCAACAACTCCACTATCACTTCCGCCCCGCAAGCCAAAGTCCTTGGCGTCATTCTTGACGCGAACCTCTCCCTCCAACCACATGTCAAATCACTCACAAACACATGCAGGCTCCATCTTCGCAACATTGCCAAGATACGCTCCTTCCTCACCCCAGACACCACCAAACTTCTAGTACACTCCCTCATCATCTCACGCCTTGACTACTGCAACTCCCTCCTCACTGGCCTACCCAAGTGCAGGCTCTCCCCGCTCCAGACCATCCTGAACTCAGCTGCCAGACTCATCCACCTCACCACCCGCTCCACCTCTGCCACCCCCCTCTGCCTCTCCCTCCACTGGCTCCCGATTGCCCAACGCATCAAATTTAAACTCCTAACCCTGACCTACAAAGCCGTTCACAACACTGCCCCTGACTACCTCACCAACCTTATCACCAAGTACCACCCTACCCGTACCCTTCGCTCCTCACAGGACCTCCTTCTATCCTGCTCCCTGGTCTCCTCCTCCCATGCACGACTGCAGGACTTCTCCAGGTCCTCCCCCATCCTCTGGAACTCACTGCCCCAATCCATCAAACTGTCGCCTTCCCTATTCACATTCAGGCGCTCCCTCAAAACCCATCTCTTCAGGGAAGCCTACCCCACCCTCACCTAACGGCCATCCTCCCTCATTCCTCCCACCACTTCATCCCCCTCAGCCACTTCCTACTGTACCTTTTACCCCCTCCCTCCTAGATTGTAAGCTCGTAAGAGTAGGGCCCTCTTACCCCTCGTACATTGTTTGTTGTTGTTGTACTGTGCCATGTATTGTCCCCCCTATTGTACAGCGCTGAGCAAACCCTTTGGCGCTATATAAACTCGTAGTAATAATAATAATAATAATAAAAAATGGAGACATGATGGATTTTTTAGCAAAGCACCTCAATACAGTGTTATGGTATGAACACGGGAGACAATTGTTTTCTATGTACCCTTGTGTTAAAGATGAATTCCAGGTATGGATATTGTCACATAGTTACATTGGTCAACCTTGGGCCAATGTAACTATGTACAGTATATACCAGTGGTCTCCAAACTGCGGCACAGGGGCTAGATGCGGCCCTTTGCTTGCCTTTATCCGGCCCTTGGGGCACTATTCCTCCCACTGACATTAACAATGAGGCATAATTCCTGCCACTGACAACAAGAGTGAGATACTATTCCTCCCACTGACACCAATGATGGGGCACTATTCCTCCCACTGACACCAATGATGGGGCACTATTCCTCCCACTGACACCAATGATGGGGCAATATTCCTCCCACTGATACCAATGATGGGGCACTATTCCTCCCACTGATACCAATGATGGGGCACTATTCCTCCCACTGATACCAATGATGGGGCACTATTCCTCCCACTGACACCAATGATGGGGCACTATTCCTCCCACTAACACCAATGATGGGGCACTATTCCTCCCACTGATACCAATGATGGGGCACTATTCCTCCCACTGACACCAATGATGGGGCACTATTCCTCCCACTGACACCAATGTTGGGACACTATTCCTCCCACTAATACCAATGATAGGGCACTATTCCTCCCACTGATACCAACAATGGGATAATATTCCTCCCACTGATACCAATGATGGGGCACTATTCCTTCCACTGATACCAATGATGGGGCACTATTCCTCCCACTGATATCAATGATGGGCCACTATTCCTCCCACTGATACCAATGATGGGACACTATTCCTCCCACTGATACCAATGATGGGGCACTATTCCTCCCACTGATACCAATGATGGGACACTATTCCTCCTGCTGATACAAATGATGGGGCACTATTCCTCCCACTGATACCAATGATAGGATATTATTCCTCCCACTGATACCAACAATGGGATAATATTCCTCCCACTGATACCAATGATGGGGCACTATTCCTCCCACTAATACCAATGATGGGCACTATTCCTCCCACTGATACCAATGATGGGGCACTATTCCTCCCACTGATACCAATGATGGGGCACTATTCCTCCCACTAACACCAATGATAGGGTACTATTCCTTCCACTGACACCAATGATGGGACAATATTCCTTTCATTGACACCAATATTGGGGCACTATTCCTTCCATTGATACCAATGATGGGGCACTATTCCTTCCACTGACACCAATGATGGGGCACAATATAATACCTTTATTCATGACACCACTATTCCTCCTCCCATGATGGGGCACTATTCCTCCCACTAACACCAATGATAGGGTACTATTCCTTCCACTGACACAATGATGGGACAATATTCCTTTCATTGACACCAATATTGGGGCATATTCCTCCCAGTGATACCAATGATGGGGCACTATTCCTCCCAGTGATACCAATGATGGGGCCCTATTCCTCCCATTGACATCAGTGATGGGGCACTATTCCTCTTGTTGATACCAATGATAAGGCATTGTTACTGACATCAGAGCATTTTCTACTCCTACTGGCCACAATCTGGCTCCTCTAAATTCTGAAGAATAATAAACTGGCCCTTTGTTTAGAAAGTTTGGAGGCGCCTGGTATAAACCATACCTGTGGAATCCCTGTGGTAGACAGAAAACACTGTAGTAGGCACCACTACTCCAGTGATCCCCACTTCCTTCTGGATCCCATGCCAAGCGGCTGGCCTGGTGCATTGTGAACACTGCAGGACGGCCACTGGGCACTGACAAAGAATACAAAGAATCCTCTGATTGGACAAGGTGGAGCGGTGACGCTGCTCTCTCTACTTCATCCAATCAAAGAAATGCTTTTGACATTTTTTTTCTACAGCTAGTAACCCCCCCCAGCATGTTATCCTATGTGTCCATGCACACAAAGACTGTAATCAACATTTTTTTGGCTGAAAACAAAAACAGAACTAGCGGGTTTCTAGAGGAGTTTTTTAGCTGTACAACTGCCATAACGCTGCAAAACGCAGTAAAACACAGAAAACCGGAGGTTTTAGACTTTTTTGACCCCCCCGATTTTTTTTTCTTGCTAAAAAAACCACAAATACAGAAAAATTCTGGATAGCCACTAACTTTCTCTGTCCCGTAAGAGTGAACCAGTATCATGAGAGATCACATATTTTTTTCTTCTGTACGCCATCCACATCACACTGACCAAAATTATAGTCCCAGATCCTGGGACACTGATAGCCCCACCCACATTTCAGTGGGCGCAGAAAAATCACTGACACTTTATGGGTTGTACTGCCTATAACCTGCCTCTAAATATGCAGGGAACACCCACTCATGACCCTGATCCCTGCAATTAAAGCAGACCTTCACCCCCAGAGCTCCCTAAACGGCCCCCTTATCCCCACTATGTAATTTTTTTCTGGTTATTTTTTTTTTCGCCCACTCCTCCCCCCTTTGCCATTAGTCTTGTCCAGGAAAGAATTTATTATTTATTTCAGGTACTTATATTAATTTACGCAGCACTTTACATATACTGTATATTGTACAGTCACATCAGTCCCTAACCCTCAAGGGGCGTACAATCTAAGGTCCCTAACCCTCAAGGGGCGTACAATCTAAGGTCCCTAACTCACATTCATACATACACATACTAGGGACAATTTAGACAGGAGACAATTCACCTACCAGCATGTCTTTGGAGTGTGGGAGGAAACCCACGCAGCCACAGGGAGAACATGCAAACTCCAGGCAGGAGGTGCCGTGGCTGGGACTCGAACCAACAACCCTAGTATTGCCAGGCGGAAGTGCTAACCATTTAGCCACTGTGCTGCCCAAGAATAATATGTCCTTGCTCCTACAGCCCCCTGGGACTACCGTGTATTATATCACAGTAGGCTGCAGCAGACAGCGTTCGTTTGGGGGGACTGGAGTGCATCATCGGGGTGACTACCTGAAGCTGGAAAAGGCACGCAGCTTCTGATGACAGAGGAGGTTCAAAATGGCGGTGCTATGTCACCTGAGCAGCGGATTGCAGCAGGACATTTGCTGAATTCACTAGGTCAAGAACAATGCTGCATAACACGTAAGAGTGCACATGTGCAGGAACTCATTGTGATCCCAGGGCATGGCCAGGGACACCGCATCGGTGATACAGAGGGCCGAGATGTGGGACTATCTTGGAAAATCTAGGACAGTTGACATCTAAACATCCAGCTGTTGCAGGCTGCCAATAATAGACAGTGGTGGTGTCCTCATACCTCTCATGGCAGCGATGTGATGTCGATAGTGCGTACTGAGAAGTAATGACAGTTGTGGCGTGTGAGATTGACGCCATACTGTGGATTTCTGTTATCGCTGATGGAAGCGGTGGTGCACCTGCTATAAATCAGGAGATAAACCCAGACATTAGGATCTTCTGTACACAGAGGGTGTCACAGGACAATGACAGGTGGATGGCTATGGGAGGTGTACACAGGAAGGGCAGGTGTGCAATTCCCCCACACCGGACTCTGGAAGAGTCTGATGTGAACGTAATGGTTTCTTCTACTGTAATCGTTATCGCCTGCTGTGCTTCCAAAGTCAACTGTGTCTTCTGTGACTTATTAACCGTTTCCTCCATCTGTGCCTGTGCGAAAGACTAAACATCACATTCTAGGAATCCCTATGTGGAACCCAGTCTGATCCTGGCTGGAGGGTTGGTCTCAGTTACTATGAGGGACCGGAAATGTATATGTTACAATGTGTACAGTCTTCTGGATACTGATCACACATTACAATCCTACAATGGTGGTGGATCACTTTGCCAGCAGCGGCTGGTCTGCAGGTAGCAGGTGATCAGAAGGCAACATTCTGCCTTCCATGCGTCTGAAGAGAGATCTCCTACTGAAATCTCTCTTCATCATGACGCAACCCATTCACATGTATGGTTGTGTTGACAAGTGGTACTGCTTGCCAAGCATGACGTGCCCTACTTTTTTTTGCCACACCATGACAATGTGTATGTGACCATTTAGCACCCATTCACAAGTTTTTCACAAGCAGCTGAGGTGCCTTAAGGTGGTTGTAGCCAGGGGCAGACTGACAACTCATGGGGCCCCCGGGCAACAGGGGATCATGGGGCCCCTGTGTCCTAGCCCAAAATCAAAAAAGCCTATGAAAAAGGTACCAGGGGCATCTCATGGGGCCCTCTACTGACCCCGGGCGCTCAGGCAGTGCCCGAGTTTCCAAATGGTCAGTCCGCCCCTGGTTGTGGCGCAGTTGCCTAAATACAGTAGCTGGCAGGGAGATTCCTCCATCCACACTGTTATCATAGATTGGGGGAATCAACTGATTTTTTTCTATTTCAGCTCACAGGACTGTATTTTACACTATACGCATGTAAATGTTCATGCTAACGTTTACATGCATACAGCACAAATGTACTCTATTGAAGTACAAGAGCTGCCTGCATCCTAGCAACAAAGAAAACTAGGCGGCAATAGCTGCCTGAGCTGCCTGCATCCTATCAACTGAAGATGCTAGGCGGCAGTAGCCACCTGCTGCCTAGTAACAAACCACACTAGACAGCAATAGCCGCTAGCATCATAGTGACTAAGGGTGATAGGGGGCAAAAGCTGCCTGTGTTATAGCAATGGTGGATGCTAGGAAACACTAGCTGCTTGTGTCCAAGCAAAGGACACTATGCTTCTATATTTTGTGCTAAGGTTTACATACATACATGTACACAGAGTACAAGAGCCCCCTGCGTCCTAGCAAAGGAAGATGATAGGTAGCAGTAGCCGACTGCGTCCTAGCAACGGACATTAGGTAGCAATAGCTGCTTGACTCCTAGTGACTAAAGATGGTAGGCAGAAATATCTGCCTGTGTCACAGCAACAGAGGTTGCTAGGCAACAATAGTCACTTGTGTCCTAGCATAGGACTCTGTACACTTGTAAATTTGTGCTAAAATGTATTTGCGTACATATACTCAGAGCTTGAGCAGGTTTTTGCTGCATCCTAGCAAAAGCAGTTTCTAGGTGGTAATAACCACTTGCATCCTAGCGACTAAGAATGCTATGCAGCAAAAGCTGCCTGTGTCATAGCAGCAGAGGACGCTACGCAACAATAACCACTTGAGTCCCAGCAGAGGTTGCTGTATGCTTGTATGATCTATGCTAAAGTATATATGTGTACAGTGTTCATGTACTCGGAGTACAAGAGCTGCCTGCTTCCTAGCAACAGAGGGCACGAGGTGGAAATATCCGACTGTATTATTGCTATATACCTTTAAACTTCATATACATACAGAGTACAGAGAGGTCCTGAGTACTAGCTGTCGTTTTTATGGCCACGTGCATGTACCCTGAGTAAGTTGATTTTTTTTACTGTACATACAGTAGTTGCATGTGATGCTTTTTGAAAATGCAACACCTGACACTATAACCTCATGAGCTAAGGTCTCTTTTCACACGGGCGTTCCGTTTTTTCATCAGTTCAGTCACTTTTTTTCATCAGTTTTTTTAATCCATTTTTCATCAGTTTACATCCGTTTATCATCAGTTTTTTTTCATCCGTTTTTCATCAGTTTTTTCCATCAGTTTACATCCATTTTTCATCAGTTTTTTTCACCTGTTTTTCATCAGTTTACATCCATTTTTCATCAGTTGTTTTCATCCATTTTTCATCAGTTTACATCCGTTTTTTATCATTTTTTTCATCCGTTTTTCATCAGTTTACATCCCTTTTGATCAGTTTTTTTCATCCGTTGTTCATCAGTTTACATCCGTTTTTCATCAGCTTTTTTCATCTATTTTTCATCAGTTTACATCCATTTTTCATCACTTTTTTTCAATCAGTTTACATCCGTTTTTTATCACTTTTTTCATCCGTTTTTCATCAGTTTACTTATGTTTTTCAGGAGTTTTTTTATCCGTTTTTCATCTGTTTTTTTCATCCGTTTTTCATCAGTTTACATCTGTTTTTCAGCAGTTTTTTTTCATCCGTTTTTCATCAGTTTACATCCCTTTTTCATCAGTTTTTTTCATCTGTTGTTCATCAGTTTACATCCGTTTTTCATCAGCTTTTTTTCATCCGTTTACATCCGTTTTTCATCCGTTTTTCATCCAATTTTGCATTTTCAGTTTTTTCTTATGTTTTTCATCAGTTTACATCCGTTTTTTCATCAGTTTGTTCATCAGTTTTTTTCATCCATCAGTTTTTCATCAGTTTTTCTTTTGCACGGATGTTAACGGATATGGACATTAACGGATAAATCATCAGCGTTTTTCCGTTTCCGTTGAAAGAAGCATGTCATTTTTACATCAGTTTTTTTTACATCCAGTTTTTTCATCAGTTTTTCCCAATCATCCGTTTTTTGAGGTCATGCTCCCCTTACCCATAAGCACCAAGGCTTTTGCCTTGGCTCATGAGTTTACATCAGGCCTTTTTTCACAGTACTGGACATCCGTTTTTTTTGTATCACTTTTTTTTATCCCCATGAGGTGCCCCTGGTACCTAGAATGTACCTTTTCATAGGCTTTTATTTGAGTGTGTCTGCAAACTGAAGGAACCCTATTTATTATTGCCCGGGGGCCCCATCTCTGTGCTTTGTCATCAGTCTTTAGCATTCTTTTTTTAAGACATTTTTTTTCCTTTTAACAAACAAACAAACAAAAACCAACACAAAGTTCATACATAAATCAGCAATCATCAACACATCATCAGTTTTTTTACATCCGTTTTTGGAAACTCAGGCATTGCCCGAGGGCCCCCCCATGAGGTGCCCCTGGTACCTTTTTCATAGGCTTTTTTGAGTGTGGGCAAGGACACAGGGACCCCATGATCCCCTATTGCTCGGGGGCCCCATGAGTTGTCAGTCCGCCCCTGCCTAAGACAATAAAACTATTAAACCAGCACAAGTTGACACAAGTCTGTTACTTCTTCCAATAGTGTCTAGCTGCACGTGTCCTTCTAAAAACTTATAGATTTCAGTTGTCATACTATACAGCAGAGGGCCCCACATATTTATAGAGAGAGCAATCTATTTGCTATCATATGGAACAGAGCCAAACTGGGTGTTGCCAGCCAGTCAAATTTCCTAATATAGTTTATGTGTGTTGAAATATTAGTTTTTACCCCCTAGCAGTTCAAGTTGTGGCCATCTTGAGTAAGGGCAGATGATTCATGTAGCATTTACTTCCTGGATTCTATCGGCTCTTTGCTCAGGCATGCAGACAGGAGGGTGTGCTTAGCTGAGAAAGCCCCTCCTCCAGATGAGAGAAAAAAATGCCCGTGAAGATTCCTGAGATGTATGACATTATTTTGGCTTCGCCAGGAAGTAACTGAAGAAATGTAAAAAAAAAAAGTTTAAAAAACAAGTAAATATAATATACTTTCCTATATATTTACTAATGCAAGCAGCTCTTAACCACCTCCCGCCCGCCATATAGTAATATGAGAGGCGCAAGGTGGTTCTCTCGTTCTGATAGGACGACATATAACGTCCTCCCATTCTCACTGCCCATGCGCGGCTCAGGGAGCGCGCAGCGCGCGGCGATCGGCGGTGCGCTGTGTCCCTCGGACACAGCGGATCACCGATCACGGAAAGAGCCGAAGATGTCGGCTCGGTTATGTGATTAGCTGTGTCCAATCACAGCTGAACACATGTAAACAGGGAAATGCCAGTTATCGGCATTTCTCTCCTCTCGAGCTGTCACGCTGACAGAGGAGAGGAGAGCCGGTAATCGGCTTTTCCGCGGAGGGGACATGTACACTGATCATCAGGGCAATGATGCTCAGTGTGCCCTGATGATCAGTGTAGCCCCAGCAGTGCCACCTGTCAGTGTCCATCAGTGCCTTATGTCAGTGCTCATCAGTGCCTTGTGCCAGTGCCCATCAGTGCCTACCAGTGCACATCAGTGTCCATCTGAGCTGTCTTTCAGTGTCACCCATCAGTGCCAGTCAGTACCACCTATCAATGCCAATCAGTGCCACCTATCAGTGCCGCCTGTCAGTGCCGCCTATCAGTGTGCCAGTCAGTGCCACCTATCAGTGTGCGTCAGTGCCGCCTAACAGTGCCAGTCAGTGCCGCCTATCAGTGCCAGTCAGTGCCGCCTATTAGTGCCAGTCAGTGCCGCCTATCAGTGCCATGTATCAGTGCTGCCTTTCAGTGCCCATCAGTGATGCCTGTCAATGCCCATCAGTGCCACCTACCAGTGCCTCCTCATCAGTGTCCATCAGTGCCCATCAGTGCAGCCTCATTAGCGCACATCAGTGAAGGACAAAAAACACTTATTTACAACATTTTATAACAAAAACTAAGAAAAAAAATTTTTTTTTTCAAAATTTTCAGTGGTTTTTGGTTTGTTTAAGAAAAAAAAAAAAAACCCAAAGTGATTAAATACCACCAAAATAAAGCTCTATTTGTCACAAAAAAATTATAAAAATTTCATATGGGTACAGCGTTGCATGACCACGCAATTGTCATTCAAAAGTGCGACAGCGCTGAAAGCTGGAAATTGGCCTGGGCAGGAAGGGGGTATAAGTGCCCTGTAGGCGAGGGGTTAAAGATGATTGAGAGAGTTTAGTTCTGCTTTCAAAGTGGCCATAAACTATACTATCCCTGTACAATCTCTTTAGATTTACCAATATATATTATGAGGAAATACCTTATCTATCCAATCAATTTGTATCCAATCAGGCAGACTCTTGCCTACACACAGTACAGTAGCTCTCAGTACATCTCAACAAAGTTGTATACAATCAAATTGTATTGCTTATGGTCAGCTTTAACCACTTGCCCTCCTGAGGATTTACCCCTCTTCCCGACCAGGCCATTTTTCCATTACGGCGCTGCGTTACTTTAACTGACGATTGCGCACTCATGCAATGCTGCACCCAAATTCAATTTATGTCCTTTTTTCCCACGAATTGAGCTTTCTTTCGGTGGTATTTGATTGCCTGTGCGTTTTTTATTTGTTGCGCTATAAAAAAAAAGGCCGACAATTTTTAGAAAAAAAACAATATTTTTTGAAAATCAAATTTCGGCATAAATTTAGGCCAAAATGTCTTCTGCAATGTCTTTGCTAAAAAAAAATAAATAAAAAAAATACCAATATGTGTAAATTAATTGGTTTACGTGAAAGTTATAGTGTTTACAAATGGTGGTATATATACTGGAATTTGTTTTTTTACTAGTAATGACGGCGGTCAGTGACTTATAGTGGGGCTGTGGTGGACATTCTGACACTGGGGGGGAACTGACTTGGTGTCTTTGACATCCGCAGTGACACCAGTACAGTGATCAGTGCTAAAAAAAAAAAAGCACTGACGCTGTACTAATGGCACTGGGCAGGAAGGGGTTAACATGATGGGCGATCAAAGGGTTAACTGTGCACAGGGAGTGTTTTACTATGGGGCAGTGTCTGTGTGCTTCACTGAAAGCACACTGCTTTGGATGGCTGTGCTGTGCCCCAGCTGACAGGGAGGAGGACTGTTAGTAAACAAAACAGTTGGGCGCCAGTGGGTAATCACCAGCCAGGACCTGGTGATTGACAGCTGCAGCTGCGAATAATGGCTCCCCCTACCCGGAAATGCAAAATCACGTATATATACGTGATTTTGAGCACCCCTGTTGCCCTGTAGCAGTATTTCTGCTATAGGGCAGTGGGAAAGCGGTTAATGTATATACCGTACATTACCTGTGTGAGAAGGCTCTGATCTCAGAAGACCTACTTACAGCCACACTCTCAATCTAGAGTGGCCATTCGGCGGATATATTAAACAGAGACTGAAGGGGTCACAGGCCAGAGAATGTCAGCTTCAATCGCAGCCTAATGATAAACGGCAACAAGGACTGCAATTAGAGCAGTAATAATAATAATAATGGCAGCAATCATAATCATGACAATAGTAAAAATTATAGTAAGAATAAAAGTAGCAAATAAGAATGATGACATGACAGTAACAATAACAAAAATCATCCATAATAGAAAATAATAACAATAATAAGGATGACTAATAATAACATTAACCCCTTCCTGCTGATTGCACACATACTGTATATGTGACCTCATGGAAGTGAGTCTTTCCGTGGGGGCCACATATATGCATACTTGTGTTTGTGCTGGGAGCATGCTGCACAGTGGGCTCCCAGCACAGAGACCAGGCTCTCATCAAGAGCCCAAGACCAAAGAGCTGTCGAAGGACACCAGAAACAAAATTGTAGACCTGCACCAGGCTGGGAAGACTGAATCTGTAATAGGCAAGCAGCTTGGTGTGAACAAATCAACTGTGGGAGCAATAATTAGAAAATGGAAGACATACAAGACCACTGATAATCTCCCTCGATCTGGGGCTCCACGCAAGATCTCACCCCATGGGGTCAAAATGATCACAAGAACGGTGACCACATGGGGGGACCTAGTGAATGACCTGCAGAGAGCTGGGACCAACGTAACAAAGGCTACCATCATACTACGCCGCCAGGGACTCAGATCCTGCAGTGCCAGACGTGTCCCTCTGCTTAAGCCAGTACATGTCCGGGCCCGTCTGAAGTTTGCTAGAGAGCATTTGGATGATCCAGAAGAGGATTGGGAGAATGTCATATGGTCAGATGAAACCAAAATAGAACTGTTTGGTAGAAACACAACTCGTCGTGTTTGGAGGAGAGAGAATGCTGAGTTGCATCCAAAGAACATCATACCTACTGTGAAGCATGGGGGTGGCAACATCATGCTTTGGGGCTGTTTCTCCGCAAAGGGACCAGGACGACTGATCCATGTACAGGACAGAATGAATGGGGCCATGTATCGTGAGATTTTGAGTGCAAACCTCCTTCCATCAGCAAGGGCATTGAAGATAAAATGTGGCTGGGTCTTCCAACATGACAATGATCCCAAACATACCACCCAGGCAATGAAGGAGTGGCTTCGTAAGAAGCATTTCAAGGTCCTGGAGTGGCATAGCCAGTCTCCAGATCTCAACGCCATAGAAAACCTTTGGAGGGAGTTGAAAGTCCATGTTGCCCAGTGACAGCCCCAAAACATCACTGCTCTAGAGGAGATCTGCATGGAGGATGGGCCAACATACCAGCAACAGTGTGTGCCAACCTTGTGAAGACTTACAGGAAACGTTTGACCTCTGTCATTGCCAACAAAGGATATATAACAAAGTATTGAGATGAACTTTTGATATTGACCAAATACTTATTTTACACCATAATTTGCAAATAGATTCTTTCCAAATCAGCCAATGTGATTGTCTGGATTTTTTTTCTCATTTTGTCTCTCATAGTTGAGGTCTACCTATGATGCCAATTACAGGCCTCTCTCATCTTTGTAAGTGGGAGAACTTGCACAATTGGTAGCTGACTAAATACTTTTTTGCCCCAATGTAAGTACCTGAAATACAGTAAATAAATACTTATTAAATAAATTAGCAAATCGCACCTGAAGTCGCATGTAATGTATTTCTATGGCACTGTCATAATAGAGTGATTTCAAGTAGCACAATTTGAAAAATAGTTCCTGCATTACATTTTCACCACTTCAGTGCCATTTAACTCTCATTAGACTATAAGTTAAATAGCACTGAAATCACACCTGTGTCTATATCAGCGCTACTTTGAAGTTGCGCTTTAAATGGGACCCAATCGCACCACTTTGAAATTGCATTCGGCGTGAACCAGGGCTTAGTGTGTTTTAGGAAGAATTAAAAAAAAAAATATATGCACCAAAATTTTGGGGCCGCACTACGAGTATAAACAAGAACTAACACACACAATAATATACTATAAAATATGTGGTATCGCTGCAATTGTCAGGAGCAGGAGAATTTATTTTGACTTGTTTTATGGTGGTAGGTTATGGTGATAACAAGAAATATACAGCTACATTTTAGAAAATTAATCTTTTTTCCAATTTTGTGCTAGTTTTTCTTTTTAAAATAAAAAGAAATCAGGAGATATCTATTACCATTTACCACCAAATGAAAGTCCAATCTGTCTTGAAAAAAAACAAGTTATAATCCAACTGGATACACAAAACAGATATGAACAGTTTTACTAATACATTTCAAAGTTGTATAACTATGTTCAAGTGTTGGGATTTATGTACCCTCCATCACTAAAGGGTTAATAATATTATTACCTATTATAAATTAATAGCAAAAGAAATGTTACCTTTATATACACTATATTGCCAAACGTATTGGGCCAGCCCTCCAAATCATGTGATTCAGGTGTTCCAATCACCTCCATGGCCACAGGTGTATAAAATTAAGCCCCTAGGCATGCAGACTTGCCACCTGTGCAATACAGCCAGCCATACACGGGTTGAATTCCAAAAGAATTTTCTTTTGAAAGCCTTTGCTAAGAATTTTCGTTCGAATTTTGCACCATTAGTGGGCCACAGCAACAGCCAATATTTTGAGTGACCATCGAATTTGAATGATCGGGTATGTTGGAAAAATGTACAAATTTCTAATCAATAATGGGACATTCATGCAAGAAATGTAATCAAAAAAGAAATGAGCTGTGAGCTGGAAAGAAAAGAAAATTCTTGACCATGAAAATGCTTTTCTGTAGCAACATGAGGTGAAATCAGAAGCTTGGTTATTCGAATTTTGAAATCAATGGCGGCACCATCAGATTACAAAATGCCCAACATTTCCAATTTTCTAAAATTAGTTTGGAATTCGACCCATGTATGGATCTGTAAAATTTCTATGGTCAACTGTTAGTGGGATTATAACAAAGTGGAAGCAACTGGGAACAACAACAACAAAGCCACGAAGAGGTAGGCCACGTAGAATGACAGAGCGGAGTCAGCGCATGCTGAAGCGCACAGTGCGCAGAAGTCACCAACTGTCTGCAGAGTCAATAAAGACCTCCAAACTTCGTGTGGCCTTCAGATGAGCCCAACAACAGTGCGTAGAGAGCTTCATGGAGTTTCCAATGGGTTTCCATGGCCGAGCAGCTGCATCCAAGCCTTACATCACCAAGTGCAATGCAAAGCGTCGGATGCCGTGGTGTAAATCACGCTGCCACTGGACTCTAGAGTAGTGGAGATGTGTTCTCTGGAGTGATAAATCACGCTTCTCTGTCTGGCAATCCGAAGTGTTTCTAGGTTTGATGATTGCCAGGAGAACGGTACTTGCCTGACTGCATTGTGTCAAGTGCACAGGTTGGTGGAGGGGGATTATGATGTGGAGGTGTTTTTTCAGGGGTTGGGCTTGGCCCCCTAGTTCCAGTGAAGGGAACTCGTAAGGTGTCAGCATACCAAGACATTTTACTTTGTGGGAAGAGTTTGGGGACGGCCCCTTCCTGTTCCAACATGACTGTGCACCAGTGCACAAAGCAAGGTCCATAAAGATATGGCTGAGTGAGTTTGGGGTGGAGGAACTTGACTGTCCTGCACAGAGTCCTGACCTCAACGTGATAGAACACCATTGGGATGGATTAGAGCGCAGACTGTGTGCCAGGCCTCCTCCTCCAACATCAGTGCCTGACCTCACAAATACACTTCTGGAAGAATGGTCCAACCTTCATGGCCAAAAATATCGGCACCCCTGCATTTTTGTCAGATAATGCACCACTTCAACCAGAAAATTATTGCAATTACAAATGTTCAGGCATTTATGACACAAAAAAGTGGACAAACAAAAAAAAAACAAATCTGTCACATTCTACGCAAAACCCCAAAAATGGACCGGACAAAATTATTGGCACCCTCAATTTAATATTTGGTAGCACACCCCTTGGAAAAAATAACTGAAATCAATGGCTTCCTGTAACCATCAATGAGTTTCTTCCACCTCTCTACTGGAATTTTGGAGCGCTCTTCTTTCACCAACTGCTCCAGGTCTCTCAGATTGGAAGGGTTTTGAGATCTCTCCACAGGAGCTCTATGGGATTGAGATCTGGACTCATTGCTGGTCAGTTCAGTCCTCTCCAGCGCTTTGTCTGTAACCATTTCTGGGGGCTTTTAGACGTGTGCTTGGGGTCGTTGTCCTGCTGTAAGACCCATGACCTCTGACTGAGACCCAACTTTCTGACACCGGGCCCTACATTGCACCCCAGAATTCTTTGGCAGTCTTCAGATTTCATAATGCCAAGCACACGGTCAAGACATCCAGTGCCTGAAGCAGCAAAGCAACCCCAAAACATCAGTGACCCCCCCCCCCCCACCATGTGTGACTGTATTCTTTTCTTTGAAGGCCTCATTGCTTTTTCTGAAAACAGTAGAATGATGGGCTTTACCAAAAAGCTGTCAGTGTTTCGTCTGTCCACAGCACATTCTCCCAAAAGGATTTTGGTTTCCTCGGGTAAGTTTTGGCAAACTCCAGTGTGGCTTTTTTATGTTTCTGTGTCAGCAGTGGGGTCCTCCTGGGTCTTCTACTATAGCGTCCCTTTTCATTCAGAGGGCAATGTATAGTGCAAGCTGACCCATTGTACCCGGTGCCTGAAGGTCAGCTTGGATTTGTCTGGAAGTTGATTGAGGTTCTTTAGCCACCATTCAAACAATCCTTCATTCCAATCTTTGATCAATTTTTCTCTTTCATCCACGTCCAGGGAGATTAGCTACAGTGCCATGGGCTGTAAACTTCTTGACAATTTTGCACACAGTGGACACAGGAACATTATGATCTCTGGAGATGGACATGTAACCTTGAAATTGTCCATGCTTTGCCACAATTTTTGTTCTCAAATCCTCAGACAATCCTTTGCTGCTCTTTCTCTTCTCCATGCTCCATGCGGCCCACAGAGACACACAACAGAAAGGTGGAGTCCATTTTTCACCATTGTAAGGTGGCCATACATTATACAATTATCTGCAGATTTTCTGCCCAATTTCCTTTAGATTTCTTCAACTATGTAGTGCAAGGGCCTGCCTAATTGGATACAACTGAAAGTGTTGTTTAGGTTTGTCCTCCTATTATATGGTTTTTGGTAAATCTAAACCAAAAATCTGCAGATAATTGTATATGTATGGCCAGCCTAACTGGTTGCCACAGTGATTTCTATATGTCAGCAGCTGGTCATTGATACAGGTGAGTTTAAAGATGATGATCAGTGTAGCCCCAGCAGTGCCACCTGTCAGTGTCCATCAGTGCCACATCAATGCCACATATCAGTGCCCATCTGAGCTGCCTTTCAGTGTCACCCAGCAGTGCCAGCTGTCAGTGTCCATCAGTGCCAGCTGTCAGTACCCATCAGTGCCAAATCAATGCCACATATCAGTGCCCATCTGAGCTGCCTTTCAGTGTCACCCATCAGTGCCACCTATCAATGCCAATCAGTGCCACCCAGGGGCGGACTGACCATCAGGAAACTCGGGCACCGCCCGAGGGCCCAGGGTCAGTAGGGGGCCCCATGAGATGCCCCTGGTACCTTTTTCATAGGCTTTTTTGAGTTTGGGCAAGAACACAGGGGCCCCATGATCCCCTATTGCCCGGGGGCCCCATGAGTTGTCAGTCCGCCCCTGGTGCCACCTATCAGTGCGCATCAGTGCCGCCTAACAGTGCCAGTCAGTGCCACCTAACAGTGCCATGTATCAGTGCTGCCTTTCAGTGCCCATCAGTGATGCCTATCAATGCCCATCAGTGCCACCTACCAGTGCCTCCTCATTAGTGCCCATCAATGCCACCTATCAGTGCCCATCACTGCAGCCTCATTAGCGCACATCAGTGAAGGAGAAAAATCACTTATTTACAAAATTTTATAACAAAAAGTAAGAAAAAAACTTTTTTTACAAAATTTTCTGTAGTTTTTGGTTTGTTTAAGAAAAAATTAAAAACCCGGAGGTGATTAAATACCACCAAAATAAAACTCTGTCACAAAACAATGATAAAAATTTCATATTGGTACAGTGTTGCATGACCGCGCAATTGTCATTCAAAGTGTGAGAGCGCTGAAAGCTGGAAATTGTCCTGGGCAGGAAGGGGGTATAAGTGCCCGGTAGGCGAGGGGTTAAAGATCATACCAGCACCTAGTAATATTATTGGTAACTGTTCTCCCAGCAACACTTGTAATAGTTACAATAAAAATATCAGCATTATAAATTACTATAATCATAATAATATCATTAGATAACAAGAATCACGGGGGGACTAATAAAGGTAAAAAGTAATAATAATGTAATGACAATTGTAGAATGTAATCATATATTACTATGGGACATAACAATGATAATCATCATCATATAAACAACTAAAAGTCATATTGATGGGAGTAATGATAATAATGATCCCATGACAGCAGGGAGAGCAATCACACAATAATAACAGTAGTAATGGTGACTGTAGATGTAAAACACACAATTATAGAGACAAAAAGTACAATATTAATAGTAGCAGTATGGATGAGGTCGGTGTCGGAGGTGGTGTCGGAGGTGGTGATCGGTGCGATGATGATCCCCGGTATGTCTCACCCCGGTTAGCACAGAGTTTGCAGGGGCGGCACTAGGACCCGGGGATAGTAGCATGTGACGTGGTAACACGCCCAGGTTTTGCCGGTAGGCGGGCTGTGATTGGCCGAAAGAGTCCGGCTCCGCCCCCGGCGCTGCTGTGTCCGCTGTGCTGGGAAATGCGGCCAGTGTGAGGCGGCCTGTACCGGGGAGACACCGAGCCGTCCGGGGACCGGAGGAGGGTACATGCCGGGGGGAACCGGGGACACGGAGGAGGCAGGTGAGAGAACACCGACCCCCCCCACCCTGTTCACCAATCACACAGCGGAGGCTCTGCTCATCACCCACACACTGCTCTCTGATCCCGCCGGCGACCGACCGACCAGGTCTAATCCCACCGACCGACCAGGTCTGATCCCAGCGGCGAACGAGCGACTCTGTCTGATCCCAGCGGCGAGCGAGCGACCCTGTCTGATCCCAGCGGCGAGCGAGCGAGCGACCCTGTCTGATCCCAGCGGCGAGCGAGCGACCAGGTCTGATCCCAGCGGCGAGCGAGCGAAGCGACCAGGTCTGATCCCAGCGGCGAGCGAGCGACCAGGTCTGATCCCAGCGGCGAGCGAGCGACCCTGTCTGATCCCAGCGGCGAGCGAGCGACCAGGTCTGATCCCAGCGGCGAACGAGCGACCCTGTCTGATCCCAGCGGCGAGCGAGCGACCCTGTCTGATCCCAGCGGCGAGCGAGCGACCAGGTCTGATCCCAGCGGCGAGCGAGCGACCAGGTCTGATCCCAGCGGCGAGCGAGCGACCAGGTCTGATCCCAGCGGCGAGCGAGCGACCAGGTCTGATCCCAGCGGCGAGCGAGCGACCAGGTCTGATCCCAGCGGCGAGCGAGCGACCCGGTCTGATCCCAGCGGCGAGCGAGCGACCCGGTCTGATCCCAGCGGCGAGCGAGCGACCAGGTCTGATCCCCAGCGGCGAGCGAGCGACCAGGTCTGATCCCAGCGGCGAGCGAGCGACCAGGTCTGACCCCAGCGGCGAGCGCGAGCGACCAGGTCTGACCCCAGCGACGAGCGATGCGACCAGGTCTGACCCCAGCGGCGAGCGAGCGACCAGGTCTGACCCCAGCGGCGAGCGAGCGACCAGGTCTGACCCCAGCGGCGAGCGAGCGACCAGGTCTGACCCCAGCGGCGAGCGAGCGACCCGGTCTGACCCCAGCGGCGAGCGAGCGACCCGGTCTGACCCCAGCGGCGAGCGAGCGACCCGGTCTGACCCCAGCGGCGAGCGAGCGACCCGGTCTGACCCCAGCGGCGAGCGAGCGACCCCGGTCTGACCCCAGCGGCGAGCGAGGGACCAGGTCTGATCCCAGCGGCGGCGAGCGAGCTGCCAGGTCTGACCCAGCGGCGAGCGAGGGACCCGGTCTGATCCCAGCGGCGAGCGAGGGACCCGGTCTGATGATCCACCGACACGCGAGCTGCGACCCTGTCTGATCCCAGCGACCGAGCGACGACCCTGTCTGATCCATGCGGCGAGCGAGCGACCCTGTCTGATCCCAGCGGCGACGAGCGAGGACCCTGTCTGATCCCAGCGGCGAGAGCGAGCGCCCGGTCTGATCCCAGCTGCCATGACTGCGACCAGGTCTGACCGGCGAGCGAGCGACCTGTTCTGATCCCACCGGCGACCGACTGGTCTAATCCCACCGGCACGACGACCCTGTCTGATACCACCGGCGAGCGAGCGACGAGTCTGACCCTGTCTGATTCCACCGACGAGCGAGCGACCCTGTCTGATCCCACCGGCGAGCGAGCGACCCCGCTGTCTGATTCCACCAGCGAGCGAGCGACCTTGTCTGCCCACCGGCGAGCGACGACCTTGTCTGATCCCACCGGCGAGCGAGCGACCCGTCTGATCCCACCTCCGACATGACTAGGTCTAATCCCACCGGCGAGCGACGAGCGCCGCTGTCTGATTCCACCTGGCGAGCGAGCGACCCTGTCTGATTCCACCTGCGAGCGAGCGACCCTGTCTGATCCCACCTGCGAGCGAGCGACCCCTGTCTGATTCCACTCGACGAGCGACCCCGCTGTCTGATTCCCACCGGCGAGCGAGCGCCCTGTCTGATTCCACCGGCGAGCGAACCCTGTCTGATCCCACCGAATACGAGTGAGCAAGCGCGACCCTGTCTGATCCCACCGGCGAGCGAGCGACCCTGTCTGATCCCACCGCGCGAGCGAGCGACCCTGTCTGATCCCACCGGCGACCGACTAGGTCTAATCCCACCGAGCGAGCGAGCGACCCTGTCTGATTCCACCTGAGCGAGCGACCCTGTCTGATTCCACCTGACGAGCGACCCTGTCTGATCCACCTGCGACGAGCGACCCTGTCTGATTCCCGACGCGACGAGCGACCCTGTCTGCCCCGGCGAGCGAGCGACCCTGTCGATTCCACCGGCGAGCGCCCTGTCTGATCCCACCGGCGAGTGAGCAAGCGACCCTGTCTGATCCCACCGGCGACGAGCGACCCTGTCTGATCCCATGAGCGAGCCTGTCAGCGACTGACCCACCCACGCTACTTTGCTATCCTTAACACTGACACTCATTACTGCTGCCATGACTGACTGACCGACCGACACGCTGCTGTCTGCTGCCATGACTGACTGACCGACCGACACGCCGCTGTCTGCTGCCATGACTGACTGACCGACCGACCGACACGCCGCTGTCTGCTGCCATGACTGACTGACCGACCGACACGACACGCTGTCTGCTGCCATGACTGACTGACCGACCGACACGCCGCTGTCTGCTGCCATGACTGACTGACCGACCGACACGCCGCTGTCTGCTGCCATGACTGACTGACCGACCGACCGACACGCCGCTGTCTGCTCCCATGACTGACTGACCGACCGACACGCCGCTGTCTGCTCCCATGACTGACTGACCGACCGACCGACACGCCGCTGTCTGCTCCCATGACTGACTGACCGACCGACCCGACACGCCGCTGTCTGCTCCCATGACACCGACCGACCGACCGACACGCCGCTGTCTGCTCCCATGACTGACCGACCGACCGACGCCGCTGTCTGCTCCCATGACTGACCGACCGACACGCCGCCGCTGTCTGCTCCCATGACTGACCGACCTGTCTGCTCCCATGACCGACCGACCGACACGCCGCTGTCTGCTCCCATGACTGACCGACCGACCGATGTCCGACGACCGACGACACGCGCTGTCTGCTCCCATGACTGACCGACCGACCGACCGCCCGCCGACACGCCGCTGTCTGCTCCCATGACCGACCCGACCGACCGACACGCCGCTGTCTGCTCCCATGACTGACCGACCGACCGACACGCCGCTGTCTGCTCCCATGATGACCGACCGACCGACACGCCGCTGTCTGCTCCCATGACTGACCGACCGACCGACACGCCGCTGTCTGCTCCCATGACTGACCGACCGACCGACACGCCGCTGTCTGCTCCCATGACTGACCGACCGACACGCCGCTGTCTGCTCCCATGACTGACCGACCGACCGACACGCCGCTGTCTGCTCCCATGACCGACCGACCGACACGCCGCTGTCTGCTCCCTGACCGACCGACCGACTGTCTGCTCCCATGACTGACGACCGACACGCCGCTGTCTGCTCCCATGACCGACCGACCGACACGCCGCTGTCTGCTCCCATGACTGACCGACCGACACGCCGCTGTCTGCCCATCCCATGACACGCCGACTGCTCCCATGACTGACCGACCGACACGCCGCTGTCTGCTCCCATGACTGACCGACCCGACCGACACGCCGCTGTCTGCTCCCATGACTGACCGACCGACACGCCGCTGTCTGCTCCCATGACTGACCGACCGACCGGACCGACACGCCGCTGTCTGCTCCCATGACTGACCGACCGAACCGACCGACCGACACGCCGCTGTCTGCTCCCATGACTGACCGACCGACCGACACGCCGCTGTCTGCTCCCATGACTGACCGACCGACCGACCGACGCCGCTGTCTGCTCCCATGACTGACCGACCGACACGCCGCTGTCTGCTCCCATGACTGACCGACCGACCGACACGCCGCTGTCTGCTCCCATGACTGACCGACCGACACGCCGCTGTCTGCTCCCATGACTGACCGACCGACCGACACGCCGCTGTCTGCTCCCATGACTGACCGACCGACGACACGCCGCTGTCTGCTCCCATGACTGACCGATTCCGACCGACCGACACGCCGCTGTCTGCTCCCATGACTGACCGAACCGACACGCCGCTGTCTGCTCCCATGACTGACCGACCGACACGCCGCTGTCTGCTCCCATGACTGACCGACCGACACGCGCTGTCTGCTCCCATGACTGACCGACCGACAACGCCGCTGTCTGCTCCCATGAACTGACCTACCGACACGCCGACTCCCATGACTGACCGACCGACACGCCGCTGTCTGCTCCCATGACTGACCGACCGACACGCCGCTGTCTGCTCCCATGACTGACGACGACACGCCCGCTGTCTGCTCCCATGACTGACCGACCGACACGCCCGCTGTCTGCTCCCATGACTGACCGACCGACACGACGCCGCTGTCTGCTCCCATGACCGACCGAACCGACACGCCGCTGTCTGCTCCCATGACCTGACCGACCGACACGCCGCTGTCTGCTCCCATGACCGACCGACCGGACACGCCGCTGTGCTCCCCTGGACTGACCCGACCGTGGGTTTGCTGACCCATGACTGACCCCGACACGCCGCTGTCTCTGCTCCCATGACTGACCGACCTGACGACACGACCGCTGTCTGCTCCCATGACTGACCGACCGACCCGACACGCCGCTGTCTGCTCCCATGACCGACCGACCGAATCGGCCGCTGTCTGCTCCCATGACTGACCGACCGACACGACCACGCCGCTGTCTGCTCCCATGACTGACCGACCGACCACGCCGCTGTCTGCTCCCATGACTGACCGACCGACACGGCCGACTGTCGTCTGCTCCATGACTGACCGACCGACACGCCGCTGGGGTGTAGAGGGGGGTGGTTCAGCAGAAAGCACCGCGGGGGGGTGCAAGGGGGGGGGGGGGGTGGTGGGGGTGGTGGGGGTCAGGAGCACACCCCCGCGGGGTTAGGGGGAGGGGGTGGGTGGTGGTGGTCGTCGTCGGGGAGCAGCACCGGGGGGTTGGGAGGGGGGGTGGGGGTCGTAGGAGCAGCACCGCGGGGGTGTGGGAAAAGGGAGGGGGTTGTGGTCGTCTAGGACACACCCGCGGGGTGCAAGGGGGGGGGCAGGAGCAGCACCCGCGGGGTGCAGGGGGTCAGGAGCAGAAAACCGCCGGGGTGTAGGGGAGGAGGAGGGGGTTTGGGGGGTTTTTCGCAGGAGCAGCCCCGCGCGGGGTCGAGGGGGGGGTCAGGAGCAGCACCCCCGGGGTGCAGGGGGCAGGAGCAGCACCCCGCGGGGTGTAGGGGAGGGGGGTTTTTGGTGTGGTCAGAGCACACCGCGGGGGTGGGGAGAGGGGGTTTGGGGTG